>OY720449.1:36379118-36431618 GCA_963082715.1 Harpalus rubripes
CATTAAATCCACAAAAAGTGTCTCTCATAACAATGACCTGTATACTTTTACACAATTTTCTTAAAAGAAGTGAAACCTCTCAAAATATTTATGTTCCACCGGGTACCAAGACACCTGTGATGACAATGGTATTTTAATTCAAGAGGGAGCATGGAGACAAGATGTAGCAGACTCTTGTGCAATTAGACCTTTGCAACATGTACCACGTAGACCAACAATGAATGCTATTCAGATCAGAGAAGAATTCGCTACATATTTTTGTAATAATTTGTAATCATTTAATAATATTAATAAAGAATATAATTAATAATTTTTTTTTGTTCTTACCATATCTTGTGTATTTATAGTTCTAGTGCATTCATAAACTGGCGCCAAAAAATCCTCCATAAATGCGTAACCAAACCATACGGGCTTATAAATTTCATCTGCACCAGCTCCAGATTTAATTGACGCCTTCTTTTTCCGTAAATGCCCTCTAAATGTAGCCATTAGTGAATCTTTCTTTTTCTTTAATTCTATAATAGACCACTCTAGAAGTTCACTTAAACGAATCCATGCATCATTAATCTTCTTTTTATCTTTATGAAAAATATGCATAGGGTCCTACAAAATATGTTCGTTCTGATAAGCTTCCAAAAATTTTAAAACGAATTCATTACTCCATTCTCCCAATTTGCACAATAAAATAATTCTTAATATTATTTTAGCTTGCACGCTAACCGGCTGATCAACATGACAGACGAGAGTGTACTGTGTATACTTGCGCACGCCGCTCGATTCCTTTGACTCGCGTCAGAAAAACTGACACGATGGCGAGCGACTACGAGGCGAGGTGAGACATCACGAGGCGAGCCGAGTACTGCTAGTACACTCTCGCGCTCGTCTACGCTCGCCTTGCCTCGGCGAGAATGTACTGCCGGCATAAGAGCTTATGAGAGCATGAATTGGTTAAACTAATATTCTAAATGTACATACATTACTATATTTCGATTCTTTATAACATTTACAACAGTTCTATATTAAAATAATATTTTTAAATTGTCTTATTTTTCTCTAATTTCTTTTTTTTTTATTAATATAAAAACTAATACAACATATTTCTAAATAATATTATATAATTCATGTTATCTTATATCTAATATTTTTATATACATTGTTTATATTCTTTATATATTTTTATATTTTATATAACATCAAAACTCTAAAAAATTTAAAAATTCAGAAATAAATAACTTTGTAACACATATCTTATTTTAGCTTCGATCCGAAGATGGCCATCCATAGCCGAAATCGATCATCGAAAAGGTTTTTATAAATAAATAATTATAAAACGCAGCGTGCTATAATATTTTTTTAACCTAATAAACATTAAATATGCACTCTGAAATGGAGCTTTTCATCCAAATGATAATACAAGTACATTGTTGAAAAGACAAAAAATCTGGTGGCCAACAAATCACCTCACGCCATTTACAGCCCGAGTCACAAAAAAATTAAGTTTTTTGGATTAGCTAATTTTACTCTAATTTTGACAGTTTATTTCTTCATTTCTCATCCATGCTTTAGTGGGATTCGAACCCAGAGCCCCGAGGGCACTTATGACATGAGGCATTGCTCTAACCATTGAGCCACCGGAACTATAATAAAAATGAAGATTAAATTTTAAATACCGGGATAGAATAGAATTCACTACCCCAAAAATGAGGATTAGCTTTAATATTTTTGCGAATCGTTAATTTTTATTAATCTAAATACATACCTATATTTACTTATGCTGCAAACTGTATTGCTTTCCTTTTTTATTGTTCTATTTACTTTTTCCTTTTTAAAACGTTACTATTATAATATTATTTTGAAATGATTAGTACTTTAATAGTGACCACGTATCATTTATACCCTTTATAGATGGTCAACGACCATTATAACAATTGAGACAATGTAGCACGTATCGCCGTCTGGCGCTTGGAAGAAAAACTAATTGTAAAGTAGGCAACCTGGTGTGTATATAGGCAATATCACGGTGGACCAGCGACCAGCAGTACTTTGGAATATACTAACATATTTTTAAAGTAGAAAAACGTTTAAATGAAATATGACCACAATTAACGGAAAAAAGTTTATTTTCTGGTTTCATCAAATTTTTGTTCCATAATTATTGCAATGATTGGTAATAAACTTATCATAATATTTTCATCGACGTAGGCCCGTTCACCGGACAGCAGCATATCTGGAGCATATGACATAAATGCACAAATTTTTTAAATTTTTATAGATCAGAATAATAAAGAATGAAGAATAATGTTGACAGCCGACCAAAATAGCGTAGGAGCAACGTAATCGCAAAGCAAAAGTTCCGGGTTTGAATCCCTCTCAGGCATGAATGCTAGTAGTGTAGTGCACAGCCGTAAATTATCTAAAAGAAATATTTAAATTCTTGTATATTATTATTAGTAAAATAAAAATACAATAAACATTTTTACGTACCATTAGCTTTACGTGACTGAACAGAAATTAACAATAGTCGTATAAAAATCGTTTAATATTAATTTAATCGCTTTCTTTACTTTAAAGTGAATTTAAGTCAGATATAATTTGACATAAATGACTAAAAAAATTACTTAATTTTATCGCTTCGGCCATATTGCACCTGGCACCATCTAGCGCTTGGAAGAAAAGTACTAGCCATAGGCTACTACATGGTCTCGACATTTTACATATGGGTTTCCGTTTCCGTAGCCTGATAGTGACATTTATCTGTCAGTTACATACATTTGAATAACTTCGTTTTATTTGTTTAAAGCGTAGATTCTGGGATTGAAATTATAGGTAATTTTATAATTATTAATGCAAATCTATAGAAAATTTAATAATCTTTAATTTTTATAATAACATTTATCTCGAAAAAATAACATTTACAGGTATTTTTCGAAGAAAAACTATTTTGAGCTTCTGGTAAAGTGCCATTTCCGATTATTCGATTTTCAACAAAATCTAATGGGCTCTTTCCAATACAAAAAGGTTCGAAATACAAGATTTCAAAATTTTCTGAAAGATAGTATTTGAGTTAGAGTGGAGGATCCACACATACATACACACAGACATCATCGTGAAAATGTTAAAATTGGATTCTAGGGAACTTAAAACGTGCTCATTTATCAAAATCTCGATAAGCGATTTTTAGCACGATCCCTATATCCCCCTTACAAAGGGTAGTGGGAGGTAAAAATGGCTTTAAATTTTAGAAAAATAATTGTATGTTGCTATTCATAAAATTAAAGTGGATAGTCCTATATTGTATACCTGACTTTACACATATTTGCATATGCTCTTAGCAAGATATCACCTCATAAGGCTATCTTGAAAACAGAGTATACGTACATCAGGAGTAACATCTGGGCGATTAGAAAACAGGAGATAATTTGAAAATTTTCACTGAGGTGGGAATCAAGGCGGTCACTTAATGCACTTAAATTCACGCCCTAAGAATCCTACAATTTATTATATAATTACATGAAAATTATAACAATTACCAGTTTGAATTAAATAAAGAAATTTTCTAAAAACTACAAGTGGTTTCACAGATAAATCGGCAAATTGTGTTGCAACGCAATTGTATTATATCATTTTTTTTTACATACCCACGGTAAACATTAAAAGTTTCTATAAAGTTAGAAATAAGTTCGCTACTTAATTCTCTACCAGACTACCTTATATATATATATATATATATATTAAATTGGGTTTTGTACATCTTATTGAGTGTAACTCTGTAAACATCAAATGTTCGTATTGTTAACATAGTGTATAACGTTATATAATACAAGACATACATTTCAAATTCCAAAAATAAAAATGTAAGATAACAAGATCTTATTACATTTCCAGGAAAAATAGAGTCTGGGATGGACATTACATATCAGAAGCTGTCAGCGAGCCACATACTTCAATGTGATTCACAACTAAAAACTTTCTCAATATAAATTCTGCACTAGCCATTGAAAGAAAAGAGTTGTAGTTTCAATAACATTCGGGATACAAGATATTGAATAGTATACAATCTGTTTTCTGTTCACATTATAATTTGTCTAACTAAATCTAAGGTAGCTGCAATATTCAAATTAGGTTTTTATTTAAAACAAAATAAAATTAATGGACTCGTTCGTTCGCCAGTGCTAGATTACGTTGCCTTCTGCAACTTATGTTTTAATATACTACTCTCGTTGTAATAATGTTGTCTAAAAATTTACGTAAGTCTGCTTTCTTGTTTACTTATTCCAGAAGTAGTACATTTTATTATGGCAAACAATATTGTAACGTGTGAGCACCGCCGCTGCGCTGAGCAAGCGTCGAAGTATAGCGATGACATAATCGCGCGAGCAGCCGGGCGACGTAAACAAACGGGTTGCGACGTGTTTAATTACTTTCGGTCGCCTGAAACTTTTGTGTTCGTTGATGTTATGGGGTCGAATATTCTAGAGCTCTCTAGAAGATAATGGTAGCTATATAAAAGAGACGCAGCTATATCCGAGAGTTAGTTACATAGTTAGATAGTCAGCTGAGTGAGCCGACGAGTGAAAACCCGTCAAAGAAGGTGGACTCGGGCTATTGTGTATACAGAGGCTGTGGAGCTCAGTAGTGTATAAAGACTGTGGGAGGTCTGTTAGAGTTAAATAAATAGCAATATCGTGGTAAGCATATGCAGTATAATGTCGAGTGGAGTAATCGGGAAGTTACTGGTATAGTGGGTTAGCTGTGAATGTAAATACTCGGTAGTGTTGACGAGTATTAGGAAGCTATAGTATACGAGGACAGTAACGGCGAGTCGGGAAGTTACTGGTATACTGGGATAGCTCTGGAAGTGAATACTCGATAATGTTGATGAGTACTGGGAAACTATAGTATACAAGGACAGTAACAGCGAATTGGAACTCTGCATTGGTGTTGAAGAATTGCGGCATACGAAAAGTTGGTGATACTGGATCGGACAGTTGAATGTGATGTAAGTAAATAGTGAAATAAATAATGATATAAATATCGCGTAAACATTCTACAAGACCCTGAAACAGACCAGCAGTCTAAGATTGGAACGCGTAGTAAAATAAATGACCAGTTAGTAAAAGTAAAAGTACGAGAGTTCAGTAAAATAAATAGTGTGAAAATAAATATTCGTGTTAAGTTTTTAGATAAATAAATAATCTTAGTGTTTAAGTAATTAATTATATTGTCTTAAATTAGTATTTAATATTTGTTTAATCATAGTAGCAGTCATTTTTATTATCGTTTAATATACATCTATTTCAATTAATAATAATTCTTTGATTTTTACACTTCACCCAATTAAATAAAAACATTACAATATGAATAATGTTTTCATGCATCTGCTAATTACAACGCCATATTTAACTTCAATGCAAACTTAAGTAATAATAACAAGTACAAGTACCTAGCATGTTTCATATTCCAGTGATTTAATAATTATAGTCGTCTAAATATCTTAAAAATTTTCGCGGCACTTTAGTTTGTAAAAACAGATCTATCTAGTAAATATTAAAAATGATCTGAATATATTTATATACTGATAGTATTGACCAAAAAATCATAAAGGGTCTATATAATTTTAAGAGCCTCCTTAAAAAATTCTGTGATCCCTAACGGACTGCGGCTCCTAGTTAAAATTATTGTGCAAGCAAAAGAAAAAAAAAGAAAAATAAGTTTAAAGTTTAACAAAAAGTGCAATGTAAAATAAAATAGTATACGAAAATAGGTTAATGTGTTTAATTCTATTCTTTATATACATCTTGGTACATTTATACTCCTTTAATTAACTGTCTGTATAAGAGATCGAAATAATAAAGCGATACTTGCATGATAAGTTATAAATCTTTTTTAAAATACTTTTTTATTATATTTACATATAAATATCTATATATTAATAATTAAATAAATTTGTATTTTCTGAGAAATATTTACAATTAAAAACATTTAACAATGGAAGCTTTATACAAATTTTACATTTCTAATCAAATCAAATTAATATATGTATTGTTACTTATAATAAAAGATACCGCCGGTCGTTTATATTGCAACTCACTGAATGAAGCAATATCACAACATACCTACTTAGGAATGTTATTCAAATCTGCTTACAAAATAATGGCATTTAATTTTTATATATGCTGAACAATTGACATAATCCTTCACTCATGTAGTATGAAATAATTGCTTCAATAATATTTATAAAGCTAGCGACAAGTTTTATGATTTTATCAACATGTTAGTTAAGATTACAATAGATTGCTGTACTGTTATTGGCGATTACACCCAAAAATAGGACACACTACTGCACGATCATATAACATTTCTTGTTATTAATAAAAGTTATTAACATGTTTTAACTTCTCAAATAATTCCTCCAAATTATACTAATTAAGAAACCTCTAATTACAATTTAAAGTCAAGGATCTGGATCTAATATGCTTGGTATTAGAGGTTATCTACATCTATAGGCAGAATGGCACACCCAGCAATGGGTAATATGCCGTGATGATATATTTTATTTATTTATAGGCTGCATATTTTTATTATAAGAAAAAAAGTCAGTCTCATTACTTTTAGATTTGATTTTACGGGTAATATTCGCAATAAGATGAACTTGACACTGAAATTTGTAACCTAAAATGAAGCTATATTTCACTGTAATATCTCAAAATGACGTGTAATAAAAAATGAGTTAACTTTAATAAGCACCAAGTTCTTATATTATGACGGCTTATTCAGCAGATTTGTCGCCTGTTTAAAATATAATAAAAAAGAATGAAATTAAATGTCTGAAATATCATTTTTCAACTTTATTGTCCCATTCATTTAAAGTAATTATTCTTACGATAACTGTTGATATTCTATCATTTTAGTCATATAGTAGTGGTACAAATTTAACGACCAGTGGTATATAAAATTACTACAGAGATATTATTTTGTCATGACTTAAAGTTAAAATAGTTTTCTTACTCATACAAATATCGCATTTATTTAAAATTGGTATAGTAAAACAGACTGAAATAAAATAAATACAATTTAGGAATTTTCAGTCACATAAATAATTTAGACACTTCTAAATCTAACATTATAATATTCAATATTTGTTCAAATAAAATATCTAGTCAAACAGTTCAACACATCTGCCAGAGGTTTAACCTAATCTATCTACCAATTAAATATATTATCCAATAAAATTTACAATTAAATATGGCAGAAACATAACATATATCACACATTTTAACATATTTTGCACTGGTTTCGTTTAGAGTATTTACAAATTGTCAATAGGTCTACATATGGAATAATCATATCACAATCTGCTTGTAATAAATAGGGAACAACTTGGTTTAGAAGCCGAAAACGGCCCGCGCATTCCTCTTCGCTCTGTACACGCACACACAGCATGAAGGGATCCGGAAGTTGTCGGTTTCTATCTTCCCGCTTGAATCTAGTGACAACAACTTCCGGAAGATGTACTTCTGCTTGCATTCAGTCTCGTACGCCAGGGGGAAGTTGTCACTCATGGCACATTTCTTGCCAGAATTCCTAAAAAGAAAACAATCATTTTATTCATTATTTCTTGCAAGAACATGTATATTTGATCTATTACTATTTTTTTTAAATATCGTGTAATTGAGGGTATCATCTGAATATAAATTAAATTCCATTCAAGTATTGAAAAGAATAATAAATTTATTGTGTTTATCGGAATTATCATCTTTATATTTGAACAATTTTGCTTTTCTTTATTAACTTCGTTATTGAAATTCAGTAAGAAATCTACTAGATTGCATAAAGTATCAATTTTTATAAATATAAATTGTCACAAAGAGATTTTTTTTCAAAGTAAATCAAATAAGTTTTGTTTAGCTTCATTACTCTCCCCATAAGTAAACTTCAACGTATTTTTGTTTTTAACGCAAAAGACCGTCAGGATACTATTAAACGCCTCTCTAAATTACGTTTGCAAAGAAAACTAAAATACCTATCACTATTACCCGCAATAAATAAAAATGTAACACGATCTCTGGTTAAAGGTTCTCGCAGAGGGTTGTACTTCCCCATTCGTCGAGTTTTTAAATTATTAAATTTTTTCCTAAATTATTGAAACACCTGCATATTAAATAAGCATTCGTACTTAAATCTGTCGTCAAAATGAATACAATTTTCATTGAATCCAATCCGGAGTCTTTGTACATTTTTTAAACTTAAAGCAATTTGAATTTGTGGTAAGGGTGCTGAAATATATCTTTTTAATTTTTTTGTTTAAGGGTATTTAATGATTTTATGCCGATCAGTCGAGTTAATAAAAACCATATTGCATGTCACCTGGAAATTTGACTATAAATGAGTAGGTAGATATTAACTACACTCGTACAATCGTATTGTAGCATACTGGATGTCAATTACGTACGTAGGAATTTTTTTTATGATAAAGTACTAAATAAGCCAACTTTATTTATTGCATATTTATTTTAATTTGTGGGAAGTGGCAATGCGCAAATGAAATATAATATACATGAGAAGGTATTCCATTACTATAGGAAATTCAAGTATTACAAGAGAAATTCATAAATTATTTACGGAAATTCAGGAATTCTAAAGGTATTCCCAAATAAGTTGTAGGTATCAGGGAAATACAGGTGTAAGTTGGAAAATATATAATATTACGTAGGACACATTTGAAATATAATAGGTATTCCCGAGGTATTACAAAAAAATATAAGGTATAGGAATTATTGGGAACAAACTTTCAGAGTATGTAACCCCGTAATTTAACTTTAAAAATTACAAGTAGGAAGTATGGATGAAAGAAAGATGCAAAATTGAAACAATTTTAAATAAAGTATGTTGCCTTGCGCAGGAATTTTTAAAAGTTGTCAATCCACAAGAAAGCTAAAACAAGAAAATTTGTAAAGTAATGAACAGCAGAATTTTTGATAATTTCGTAGTCACCACAATCCGACTAGATTTAAATAATGACACGTAAATAATAATTAATTTTTATTTATAAAAATAAAATTGTTTTTTATGTATTGTTTCTTGTTTTAGAAATAAAAACAAGTTGTTTGTTTCAGGATCAACGTTACCATATTTCTTTCATCTTTTCTTTTTATTTGTCAAATTAAATTGTTAGTTGCCTTGCAAAGATGCTAATATTTTATTTATTTTTTCTTTTATCAACAAAATAAAATTAAACAATATTCATTTGTGACCAATAGTTTCGAGAAAACTAAAGTACAAAAAATCATAAAAATTTCAGAAATCGGCACTAAAGTAATCCATTGTACGACGATTTCATGCATTTGCTGTTTTGCTAACCTCATAATAATTATTGTACATAAAGATAATAAGATGATCTACAATAGAAATGACAAAAAAATGTGCTAGAAGAAGAAGAAGAAGAAGAAGAAGAAGAAGAACGCATTAAATAATTCCAATAAACAAGTTTGAGATAGCACACATAATTATGAGTATTCAGTACGAAAACTTCAATGTCCGGAGGCTTGCAACACTAACCTTAAGTTCGTTTGTTTGATTGACAGATTTATCAAGATAACCTATAAAAATAAATATTCCTTTCATTTTCACAAAATTTGGATTTCATATAAAATTTAATATGCACCTCGGAACTGAAGTGCTTTTTTATCACTCATATGGTTTATTTTCCTCGGCCCTACGACCTCTGCCACTAAATTACACATTAGTGATAAAAAGTAGAACTTCAGTACCTTGATACATTCTTGATAAGTTTTTCCTGCAATAAACCCATTCGTTGATATACTACTCACAGAATTCCGAATTTACTGCCGAATTGTATATTTGTCTGAAATATTATCTTTTGTTTTATTAACCTTATGAACTGTAATAACCGATGATCCGTAATTGCAGACTAAGATAAAATAAATAAAAATGATAGAATCTAACCGAAGTCAAAGTTTCAACCCCGGGCCCGGAGGTACTCTCTGCGACAATTATTCGAGCCTGTGATGTGACGCCTGGTAAACATTATAAAGTACATAAAATATATCAGCATTATCGAAATCAGCGAATAAAATAAAATTGGCACACCCAGGAAATAAATTTAATTTTGAAAGCATAAGGAAGTTTGATAAAAATTCATTGACGCCTAAAGAAACTGGTTTTTCTTGCAAGATATATTATCACAATAATTATAACATCATTACTCTAAATTTACTCACATCATAATTCTTTAAAGAAAGTCTCTAATAATATACCAATTCTTTTATTTATTACTATAGTTTCGAAATTTATTAGTGCAGTGGTCCCCCTGGTCTGTAAAAATATTAATTATTACAATTGATCTAAAAATACGGCTTTTATTACATAGATAGAATTGAAATGTGTTGACCTTCGTGTAAAAATAGACTGAAATTGAAGAAGCTACGTGAGTTTATTTTATTTTTATTGTTTACTATTTTCAATGTTTTGTGTAATACACTTTTACCCGTATAAAAATATTACAATACGTCTCTGTCTTTCTACAGCTTAAATTAGGGATTAGAGTAATGATATGCTATAAATTGTATCTAAAAGTCTGTGCACTATATCTATAACCGGGCAATTTACCGAGATCAGCTATGTGCGCGAGGCCGGAATATGCATTCTCACGAGAAGTTTGTACTATTTTATTCACAATTAGAATTTTAAACGTTAATTTCATTAATAATTTTTGACATTTTTATTATTAGTTATTTAACTATCAAGTGTGTTAATGAGGACGATTAATGATTGAGACATTTTAACGCGCTCGCTACTCTCACGAGTTAATTGTTGAGATCGTTAATCGCCATTTAACACACGTGCTAGTTGCAATATTTTTTCGTTGACCGTATTTTACTGAATGGGAAAATCTAATTTTATTCCATTCCAAAAAAATTTGGGTTATGTTAGACACATAAATTACACAATTGTTCAGCAATGATTTGTGGTATATGGTTACCCTTTACAATCGGTTATTAATAAAAGAAATCATGCATTTATAGGGGTCATTAATCAATGATTTTCTCTACATTAACATAATCTGTTAATAAATGGTCAACGGAAATAGCTATTTGTGTATTAAGAGCGCAAAATGGGACACTGTCGATTGAGAGGATGTTGCCGCGCGACGCAGGAGCGAGGCATTCTCTCGAAATCGACAATGTCCATTTGCGCTCGAAACATACACACAAGATTATTTCTACAGTCGCCACAATGGGGTCCTCCACCATAACAAAAATTTATTTTTTATTTATTTTTGCTTATCGGTATTTTCCATTCTTCTTGAGCTATTGCTTCAATCTAATCTAAGCATTTTATACTTTCGTTTTTGTAAATGAATGCCCTATTTTTTCACAGCAGTGCGGCATTTTGTTTGGTTAAGTAAGTGGGTAATGTGTAACTACAGTGTCATTAATTCCTGACTAAACGTTTCCATTACGAATGTAACCAAGTAACATTTCTCAACATTGTATAGTTAGAAATTTGAGGAGCGAGCGTTTTTCTACTTTGTCGCTTTAGAGCGACAAAGTGACATTTTGCGTTGACGAAAGAGAGCGCAAATGGCTACTTTGTATATAGACTGTAGAAAAAATTTATTTATTCTTCTTTGGCATAGAGATTTATGGCAGTGTTACTAGGTCCATAGCCTGATAAAATGTTAATTAATTCTTGACATTTTTATTACAATTTGACTCGTGAAAATGTGCAATGACATTTTAGTGGTTGGTTTTTTTTTTTCAGCTAGCTAATAATTGATAGAGCTAGACAGTAGTTTCGAAACAACTGAGGCAAACTTTAAATTATGTGCCCTTATTTTTAATGGGAAGGTGCCTAGATAAAATAAGCGCCGCAGGCAAAATATGTTTTCATTCATGCGAAGCTGCATGTATTCCCCCTTTCACGTACAAAAATAAATTGCCAGATTACAGAGAATTTTAGAAAAGGGAATGTATTTAATGGATTGTTGACTTACTTGGATAAACGTACTACACTGTGAAAATTGAATATCATATATACTTTCGATCGATTTTAATACCTAATCAGTGCGTGCAAATTAAAATTTAATTAATTCATTTCGGGGGGCGGGGGCCTTCCCCAAAATCCCTCCGCTGGCTACACAAATGATTCTGAGTAATAATAGTATTTGGATACAAAGTTTCTAGCCCAGTTTTAAACAAATAGTTGTATACCTCAAGGAGCGTCATTGACGATGCCGACTATAACATCAATCTTTAAAAATAACTACTTTTATATCGGGGTATTCTCCATCGGTTATCAGAATCTGTAAATCGCTGCCCAGATTTTTATTTTATTTCATACATGTTAAACATATCAAAATAATAGTTTTTCACCACCGGCCCTGGTAATTGAAGTAAGCAATGACTCGCTTCCTAACTGTATTAAAGCTTGGAAATGATAAAACTACTAACCCATTATGAATAAAATATTTTTTATACTCTGACGTGTAAAGTTCGTACTTTACACACTGCAGTGTGTAAAATAAACGATTTTCGTATTTCACATACTTTACAAATTACGAAGCTACCACCATCACCACACAGGTGGCATTTAAGTTGTCGTAATTTTTTTTTGTACATTCATTTCCGTAATACTGCTCGGGTACTGTAGTATTCAACTTCAGATTTGTTATCTGTCAAATGTCAAATGTGAGCTTGGTTTTTGGTGTGTTCAAATTGTCGTCTGTCAAATTTCTAATTTGTTTCAGGAATGTTATTTAAAGTCGTATAAAAATCTTGTATGCGACTCAAATATCAATAAGCTTTGACATTCGGTCAATAATTTTCGTGACTCGACAAGTTTCGTCATGTAATACTTGAACTTATGTCATAAAGCTTGTATTTACACTCTTCTTGCATAAATAATGATTATGTCTTACTAGCATATTATTGTATATTAATGTCATGGATACCAGTTACATTACTTTGTGTATAATGCCCACGGGCATTATGAGTTGTTGCTATGGTAATGTCATGAAATTGATACTGACATATAGCCTACCTACTTTGTAAATTTTACTACTTTTTGATGCGTAATCCGTGTAGAATGTTAAAAATTGGCAACCTCGGTGGAGTAGCGATAGCGCTTTTGCTTTACGCTCCAAAGGTCCTGGGTTAAAATCCCGGATAAGGCATCATTAAAAATGTATATTTATAAAATGTAAGAGAAAAACTGTTTCATCACCATAGTCATAGTACCACCACTTATATACATGAAATGTATCAAAAAGTGTGTAACAAAAACATCCGTGTAGATTATTAAAAATTATAGTAAGATATAAAATATTGTAGCACCACGGGTATTACTTATAGCGTTTTCAGCTTAAGTCGAGTGTGCACTGGTGCGCACTTTTTTGCACTGAGCGTTTTCAGCTTGTCATTGATTGCAAAATTTAGTCAGCTGATGCGTTTTTAGCTTAAGAAAAAGTTGCACCGTGCACGGGCTCAATGCGATTTTTGTGCACTGACTCCCTAGTCAAGTGCAAATATGGCAGCTAAACAAAATCGTTTTCAACTTAAACTGCACTACCACCAGATGAGGGGCAGAACTCGTTCAGTGTAGTCACGTGATATGTTGCACTCAGTGCGCACTTGCACTGTGTACGCTGAAAACGCTATTAATGTTTATGGACCTCGGGCGATTTATAAACCCTCGGGCCAGAGGCCCTCGGCCTAATCAACTATCGCCTTCGGCGGGCATAAACATTTTTATACTATTTAAAAAAGAGTTTACTAAAAATTTCTTAGCGCATTTTCTGTATTTATAAAGATGATATTATAGTTATTATTTGCAATTTAACAATATGAAATCACTCATAAAAAGTTGTTTGTAAACAAAGCAATAATAAGGAAGTGTTTATTTTCTTTTTTGTTGTTTTTAATTTTCCATTTTAATTATTTGTGCCAATTCGATTCACCATATAAAAATAAAACTGCCATAAAATTTTACTACCCACAAAACCGTCGTATCAATAAAAATGATATTCATGTGCCAGTAATCATACCAATCAAAGCTGCATTTTCGAATTTTCAACGCACTGAATATTTCCAGTAAACAAAGTCAGTGCGTACGAACAGTGTGCGAACACGAATGTCAGTGCAATTTCACATCTGGTTGAATATTTCAATAATTATATTTGCATCGTGCAGTAAACATTGTATTTCATAGATAATTTCTACACTGATGTGTGGTGTGCTGCGGTCAGACGGAAGTGAGGGGAAACCACGCTCCATACAAGGTTGAGAAAGGTCATACAGAAAACACAATTCTTCACAGTTCTCGCAGAGAAATTTAATGATAAACAAAGCAGTTGTGTGGAGTTAAAGACCAATAAATGTGTTCGCTAACTTGTTCAAGATAATAAAATCGAAATCTGTTTAGTGAAATAAGGTTATGCTCTTTACTCAAATCAAAACATGAGTTGCGCTTTCTAATACATCAATTTTATATAAGATGACCTGTGATACTTACATCCAAAATAGATTGTATGTTCACATACAGATAGTACTAAGGATAAATTATGCAAATAAGTATATATTTATCACTATTGGCTTTTGCACATTTTCATAAGTTAATATTTTATGCATAGGCGTTTAACGTGGGAAAATAGTTTTTCCTTGGATGTTGCTTCCCATTCCCAAAGAATGTTAGAAACAATTCTTCAAATAAGTATAGGTATAAAATTCTTTAAATCAATAAATACAATTAATGTCGAATGTTGTTAAGAAAGTAGGAATAAGCCAGTTGAGATGGTTTGGTCATATGGAGAGAATGAAGAGTGAACGGCTTGTAAAGAGTATATATCTTGGTGAAATTGAGGGTGTTCGATTGCGTGGCCGTCCAGTGTGTAAGAGGATGGATGTGATTGATAAGGTGCTAAAAGACAGAAAGTTTCCGAGTGAGAAGAAGAGCATGTATGAATGCGATTATGAATGTGGCCGAGGCGAAAGAAATGTGTGGCGAAGGATAATTGTTTCGTAACTATTACTGTGGTCCGATTGCGGTATTTCGCTACCGAAAATCGGTCACTTTAGTATGTTAAGAGAGGAATATTTGTTGTATGGTGTCAGGTTAGTAAGAATGTTGTTGAAAGAGAGAGTGATTATTTTTGTGGTTGATAGTATTATTATTATTATTATTATTCGGATTTTTGTTAACCTACTAAGTAGGAAATGCGTGATTTTATGTATGTATGTAATTTTGAATGTTTTCTCTGTCAAATATTGTAACTTTGTCTATAAAATAAGGATTTGAACTGTACAAAAATAAATTATTATTCTGTTTATGAATTGTATATTATTATAATTTTATTATGTGAAAAATTATATTAAAGTTTCATCTCGAATTACTGTAGTTACAAAACATACGAAATGATTTTGTAACACTAATTTACATGCAAAATTTTATGAAGTATTTTTTTCTAAAAAAATATTACGAGTATATTGTAAATGATCTCGCTAACATATTGACTTGACTTGACAAGCCGTCTATGTACCCCGTAGTATTGAATGCTGAATACGCTAGGCCTACCCAGACCTAGAGTAGCTCGCTAACATATTTATGCAAAATTAAATATGTACCTATATAACAAACTGTATTAAAAAATATGTATTTATTTAGTTCTATAAATTTATTTATTTGATAATTAATATGAATTCTAAAAGTTTATCTATGAATATTTTTGATTAACCTTGTGATATACTCATTTTATTAATTGCACATAATCCTATGGCTCAATCTAAAAGCTTTGTGTGTTTTTATAATGGCGTTTAATGGAAGTATATTACATAAATAAAAAATATATACAACGAAAAATATAGGTACGTAAATTTTAAGATAAGTCTTGACTCATTTATTTGTGAAAAAAGTTAGATATTGATTTACCCCGAGGCGTTTCTTAAAAAATTAGCAAGAATTGTACGTTAATAAATTAGAGATTAGACAGGTATTTTCCCAGTTTCCTGAATAATGATCTGTTCTCTATTTGAAAATAATAGCATTAATGACATCAAATATAAATAGATAATATATAATAATAGATTTTTTAGACCTGTCCGCTGTTATTACTTGGCAACTCAAGGGCACTCGTGTATAGTAATGTCTGTACTGTACATCACAGGTAACATTATAATGCAGTTATACGAACTGTAGTTATATAGATATAACCCACAATAAGCATATCCCTGTAATAAGACCCGTAGTTAGTGATGCACGCGAGGCGAGACAAGACGAGAAATATAAAATATCGATCTCGTCTCGTTTTCGGATCTGTAATCTCGATCTCGTTCTCGATAATTTTTTTTGGGTCTCGTCTCAATCGCACACGAGAATCTCGCGAGAGTCTCGCTATAAAAATAAGCGCTTGCGCACTATGTATTTACGTAACAGTTAACTACAAGAGGCAAGTTCGCACCGTCTTCCGTGTATTTGCAGTCGTATAAGTATAAATATAATAAAGAGACAAAACACTAAATTCTGGTCACCAAATTATTTCAATACGAATATAATGTTTATTCATTAACGGTGACCATGCAGAAAATGTGATAAGTTGGTAAATAATTTAATTTACCTGTAAAATATCCAGTGTATCACCAAATTGTGATCTCTAAACTATTTCAATACGAACATCTGACTGAAATATTGGAGAAAACTAGTTCTATTGAATGTAAAACCGATTTTGTCTTTATTTTGCTTTTCCTCGCACTGGGACCGGTACCAATCGACTCTAGATAGACTCAATAATAATGAATTCATATAATTTTCACATTCACGTATTCTGTACACGAATTAGCGTTGACTCCACTCCATGTACGGTGCATTTTTCATTGAATTTATGAGTCAAAGCTATAAAGTTACAAATACTTTTTATTGCGTGACTCTCGCGAGATCTTTCTTCTCACAGTTGTTATATCGATCTCGCCTCGAATTTTAAACTGCAATCTCGCTCTCGTTCTCATCTCGCATAATGCAACGAGACGAGACGAGATGCGAGAATACTCTTGCCTCGTCGTGCATCAGTGTCGATGCTTCAGCTAGAAAAATCTTGGACTAAAATACCAGTTGATAATACTGATACATGAACGATTTTTAATTAATTACAAATTAATGCTAATAAAAATTATCATATAAATTTACAATAAAACAAAAAAAATTGCATGTCTATCAGTATTATGAATTGGTATTTTAGTCCAAGATTTTTCTTGATGAAGTATCGACATTGGTTCACTACAAGGTTTTTTATTTAATTTTGTCTTTCTTCATAAAATAAACCGAATTTGGCAAATTGTTCTACATCTTTGCCTTGTCCTGGCCACCAATAAACTCTTCGCAATTTTCTTTTCATTCCCAGAACAGGGCATTCTACCATTGCAAAAAAATAATTCTAAGGAACGCTTCCTGTAAATTTAGAGTTTTAGTAAAAAGAAAGTGATGAAATATTAGCTTCTTGCAATATTAGGTATTTATGTATCTACTTTTTATCATAAATATGGAATTTACTTGCCGAGGCCGTAGGGCCGAGGAAAATAAGCCATATGAGTGACAAAAAGGAACTTCAGTGCCCAGGTGCATATTCAATTTTATTTGAAATCGAAAATTTGTGAAACTGAAAGAAATATTTATTTTTATAGGTTATGTTGACAAATCTGTGAGTGTCTCTGTTATGTGTGTTATCTCAAACTTCTTCATCGGAATCATTCAATTTGTTCTTCTTGCACATATTTTTATCATTTTACGCACAAATTTACTATTGTACATCGTACAGCTACCCAAATTATCTTATATGTACAATAAATATCATAAGGTTGGCAACATTGCATTTGGAAGAAATCGTCGTATAAGGGATTAATTCATTGCCGATTTCTGAACTTTAATGACGATTTTTGTACCGTCACCGAATTGATTATTATCGTAAAATTTCTGTTGAATTCGGGCGAACTAGACCGGCTATTCATTGTTTTTGTTTAAATTCAAACGGAGCACCCTTGCAACAATAGTGCCTTATCCTCAAAATGATCAAGATATAGATCGAAATAATATTTATTTTCAATTTAAATATTTTCTTTATCTTATATATTTCTCTTCATTTCTATAGGGCGCGAGCAGACACGTGACTCGAGGGACCTTGACGTACTTAAAATCAGCTGATTTGTGTGCGCATGTCATTTTGTCAAGAACATTGTCAATTTAATAGGACCAATGTTTTGACTTATTTTGATTTTGAATTGCTAAAATGTTAATATTTTATAATTTTTAGGCAGTAAAACACATGAAATTAAAAATATTAACATTTTAGCAGTTAAAACTCAAAATAAGTCAAAACATTGGTCTTGTCAACATGACATTGTTCTTGTCAAAATGACATGCGCACACAAATCAGCTGATTCTAAGCACGTCAAGGTCCCTTGAGTCACGTGTCTGCTCGCGCCCTATATGCAGAGAATGAAGTTTGAATAAAAATTAATGAAAATAATGTATGCCTAATACAGAAAAAGCAGATACCCCTAGAAATAACTAGTTTGCGAAGCATAACCAACTCGGACCCGTGACGTCCTATACAATTTGAGACATTCAAAGATTCATTCATTTCGACTTTTAACATCGCGTTAAAATGCTACCATTATAAAAATCTAATGGAATTACTGACAAAAAATAAGAAGTTTCATGAAAAATATCAAAAAAAATCTATCATTTTAAGGGTAAAATTAATTAAAACACAAAAACTTATACCAATCGAAAGAGAAAAAAATAAGCATTTTTCTGAGACAAAGTTAAAATATGGGTTCCGTTTCAAAATGTAAGTTTGTGTTATATCTCTAAAATTTACCAATAAAAAAATTATTTTCGTACGCTACTGCATAGACAATAAACATATCTAACTTTTTTATTTGAAACATTTTTCAAAATGACCATATTCAGTTTTATGTCATTTTCTAGTAACTTTTAATTTTTGTCAAAACAAAGGCACACCTAAGATGGCACCGCAAACGCACACCACATGTCCTATTTAACCGAAGTCGTATCTCTTATAGTTCCCGAGATGCCAATGGTGGCCTTCAAAATCCGGATAGCCTGTACAGCAAAATTAATATATTTTTTAAAATTAGAATAAATAAACAAAAAGTTCCAGTTGAAACTCTAAAGTGGCTACAATTTACTCGAAACCGGGAGTAACAATATTGGTGGTACACCGAAATTTTGTAGAAGGATTAATATAATTTGTGTTATATAATAAATTGTATTGTAACAACTGAACACTTCAATTTTTTATCCTTAAGTATGAAGCTATATGTCATTTTTAACGAAACAGTTATTAGTAGATTTGGATTTTGCGAGACTTTTTATATTATAGTTTGAAAGTTAAAAGTGTACTGAATATGTCTCATATCTTAGTGATAGCGCGCGCCCCGGGAGCGGTTTTTGAGGACGAGTCAAATGCTAATGTCAGATTTGAATGGTAACGTATTTCGGTCTCCTCTTTTTATGCCGCAGTAACGCAAATGTTAACTTTTGCGCGAAAACATTAATACCTAATTATTTTATCGGCATTGAAGAATAATTTCACGAAATAAAATATTACGAAATTTTTAAATTTGAAGAGCAAAAAATCCAAAAAATACTTCACTGAATTGAAATTGATATTCTATTGATCTTCCACAAAAATATTAATATTATAATTTTATAGGGTTAGTTTATTTTATAGTGAAAAAATTATTAGATACTTGTATGAATATTATAAAAAATAAATTAAATGTACTCAATATTATATGTTATTATTTTAAATTATAAGTAGGTACTTTCTCCAAATAATTTTTATTAAAACTAACCCAACCGAATGTAGGTACCTAACTCTATACTACCTAATAACAGTATATGGAAAAATCCAACTGCTTATTATTTTTAGTTTTGGATATATGAGTAATTTTACTGTATTATATGCGCCTATTTAGTTTTAATGTACAATGGATATAGGTACGTATCTAAATAAACATGAAAATATAATTATCTCCCATAAAACAACGATAAACAGGAAATATATAAAATGTTAGTGGTTTGTTACAGTTAAAAACTGATAACCTGCAAAATAATGGTTAGTTCCAGAGGAAATATGAAATGCTATTTCCTGTGAAATATTGCAGTAATTAAAACAAAATGAATTATGTAATTACTGTTTCTGAAAAAATATCTCCAATAACACCATGAACTTTGTTTAGGAAACGATAATTTTCACATTAAACAAAAATAATTATTTAGAATAGTAAAGTAACTACTAATATAGCATCCTGTTCAAGCACATTACGATAAACATTTTCATTCAACATTACTCACTACAATAATATCACAAATTTTGTCCAAATGATAAAATAATTAATTATCATATAACCATAATTTCAGTTTACTTAAAATATTTAATAATATACGTAATATTCAAAAATAAATACACCAAAAACGTAAATAGATAACTTTATTCCAGGATAAGAATATTTATAAATTTTAATGTTGATAATAATATTTTCGGAATTTAAAGAGTGACGTAAATTGCAGATTTTTTACAAATTATGTTTAGACAAGGTCAGCTCATGTCATTATTATATTTTTCCGGGATTTACTAACAATTAGGTGTACCGTTTTTCAAATAATTTTATACAAAAAAATGAAATGTTTTTAAACTATAAAAGATAAGTATTTTGAGAGTGTCAAAATATTAAATAAATCTGTAATCCCACGTGTTCTTAATTCATTCTTTCAGATACATTTTTAAGGCAATTTGAAGTCAATATTTTGAAATCTTTACTGAAATTAGATTTATTGAGAAAATTTATATTTAATTTTATAAATTGATTAGAGCTATTTGAATATAATAGTGATAATTTACTGGGTATTTTTCAAATGTTTAATACTTTTATTATTATTTATTATATAATCCTATTATATGAAATTATTCTAAATATGGAATAAATACATCATCAAGGCATGTGTGAGCCAATCTGCTTTATACGCAAATATTCGTAGCGTACGGGCGTTTACCATGTATCGCCACAAGGGCACTCATTGCTGGACTAGAGGGTGCACCATAGGGGTCATTTTTGTGACATTTGAAATTCAAAATTAATTTGGCGTCAGCCAGGATCGAACCCGGATTCCCAGAAACTCAGGCACACGACCGCGAGACCTCATAATTATAGTAAATTAAGAATTAAGAACATTAGTAGGGACAGTTTACCGATCGAAGATAATGTTTGGGGACTGAGCGAAGCGAAGGTCCCAATTTAGTCTCAGATCGCTAATTCCTTAACGTTCGTGATGCTTCTATTTTTTGCACGATCGACGTACAAAATTTAAAAGAAAATAAGATTTGAAAATTATTTTGACATATTAAAAAAAAATTGATCTGAGCTTTGATTTTTGTTTCTATTTATTTACCGTCTCGACTCCGGAACGGTAAGTGAATCCATCGGTAAGTGATCACTTACCGTTCAGTAATTTGTAAACAAAACGTACTGTCTCAGAAACACCATCGGTAAACATTAAAAAAACACAATCGTTCAAAAAAATTATTTGAATTTAATTCAAAAGAATGCTTTACTGTTTGACGTAATTACTTTTACTATAAAAATGCAATTGCACCATTTTATCCACGAGTAATGACAACGAAAATGAAAGAAAAATAATATTTAGACTGTTAAAAACTTCACAAATAACAAAATCCCCAAAAAAGTTTATGGTGCCGTAGCTCGAAAACAAATAAAAATCGATTACAACTTTTGGTTTTCTAGTCATATATTTATGTATTGTATTACACGACCGAAGTTTGGCACATTATTCCCGACTCATCCTGTACTATGAAACAATGTGTATAACTTTAATTAACTCTATTTCTGTTGCAATTACTAAAAATAAACACTTGCGTTTTACCCTACTGGCGGAGATAATAACATTATAAATTTCTTGATTCGGTCAACTGTATCACAAAGTAAAAAAATTACATGCATGCTGTGGGTGTTTAATAAGCGGAAACTTTGCTTAGCTGAAAAAATTTATAACGTAAAATGTAATTAGGGGACATTTACTGGGAATGAGTGAATTACTTCTGATCTCCATATCTACCCACACTAAACTGTTGTTGCTTTGAAAATATATTTTTAATGAGATAAATTCTTTTAAATTACTTTTCTTCAAATAGATAACGTTTACAATGCTTCTTTTATTCATTTTTTAGAAAATGTGGGGAATGAACATAGAGTTTCCTATTACTAAAACAATACTCTGAGATAACATTTTTACTGTAATATGTTTTTTATGCTTTTAAAATAATATTTAATTTCAAGGTAATCAACAACATGTCTATTAAATAATAGTTTTATTATAGCGAACTTCATCGCTTTATATATAAATAAAATATAAATATATCATCACGGCATATTAGCCATTGCTGGGTGTACCAATCTGCTTTGTACACAGATTTCGGTAATGATATATAAATCTAAATAACTTTTGTAATTAAATTTCCAGCAAAATGCGTAGTAGCAAAATAAATATGTAATGAAAATAGAAATAAAAATGACCTTTGAACATGTGTCATAACTTTAATATACCTATATTTTCATGTATTATACGTTAATTATGAAGTGAATTGTAATTTGTGGTTTGACATTAACAAGTGCAGGTTTGATCTATACTACCGATAGTATGTAAAATATTTTATAAATTACAATATACCTTACTCGTATTCGTATTGTAGGTATAAGATAAAAAAAATTCTTACGAAAATTCAGTATAATTCTAGAAATACACACGTTGTAAACATTTTATACAGGGTATTAAAAAAAAGTATTCGGAAAAAATAAGTGAAAAAATATAATAAACATGAGTCCGCAAACTAACCACTTCAAATATATGAGCTACAAGTTACTACACATACAAACAAGTCAACAGTAAAAACAAATCGCCAATACAATAGAAGATGGATAGGACGAGGAGGCACAGTGGCTTGGCCTCCCAGATCTCCTGATTTAACGCCTTTGGACTTCTTTGCTTGCGGATATTTAAAGAGTTTAGTTTGTTCTACTCCAAATTATAATATAACGCACTTACAAGAGCGAATAAACATGCCTGTGAGATAATTTGAGTAAAACCGGGAATTTTTGAAAAGATGCGAAACTCGGTTATAAGGAGATGTGAATCATGTGTTGAGATTGAAGGGAGACATGTAGAACTCCTATTGTAAAATGGCTTAAATGAAAAACGTAAATTTATACCACACACTGTTTTCTTATTTAATTAGATAGTACATTTCTAAAAATAGCTCATATCTTTGAAACGGTTAATTTGCGAACCCATACTTTTAGGCTTTTTTCACTTATTTTGGTCTATAGTATACTCCTTTAAAAATTCCAAACACTTTTTTTAACACCCTGTATGTATATTTATGACACTGACCTATAACATACTATAATAACTGCGAATAAAGAGTGGAGTTATATAACTTTTTCCCGTATTTTTCTGATTTGTTTCTATACATTGTTGCTATGGAATGTATGTATCTGTATTTTATACATATTAAACTTATTTTAATTTTTTACACAATTTAAACGAAGTCATTACATTTCTTTAGAGCATTTATTTAAACAAAAAATAACTTGTTAATAGAATATACTACTTACATTTTATAAAAATGGTAGTTACAAATACAATATTTTTTTATTTCGTATTTTTATAAAAAAGACTGTACCAAATTCCTAAATTTATCATTTCAAAAGACCGATATTACAATTATACATTTACTTCTTTGAAAAACAATTTTAATCTTTTTGATAGTGTATTATTTAGTCAAACAATACTAGCATTTGTTTTCAGCTAAGAATGTTTTAGAATAATTTTAATCTTTTTATAGTGTATTATTTAGTCAAACAATATTAGCATTTGTTTTCAGCTAAGAATGTTTTAGAATAATTTTAATCTTTTTGATAGTGTATTATTTAGTCAAACAATACTAGCATTTGTTTTCAGCTAAGAATGTTTTAGAATAATTTTAATCTTTTTGATAGTGTATTATTTAGTCAAACAATGTTAGCATTTGTTTTCAGCTAAGAATGTTTTAGAATAATCTAGAAAGAAAAAAATTCATCGAAGAATTGCAAGGTATAAAAATTAAAAACAAATTGAAAAAATGCCGATGAAATATTTCACTTATATTTCAAAATTCTGCAAAATAATAATTTTAGTAGTGCGAGTTGTCAACTCTATAACGGAAGGACCGGCGTCATATAATGACCTCCGAATCACTCAGGCCCAACTGTATTGTTGATGTTGACTACTTATATTAGTGATGCCGCGAGATCTCGCATTTTCGAGATCTCGTCTCGAATTTCTCGAATTTTCGAGACGAGATTAACTGTATTCTCGTCTCGACAATTTGAGACGAGACGAGAGTAATGCCCTCGAGATTTGCTCGAGTCGAGAGTGGAAAGTCGATATCTCGAATGATTTTTTTAAAAATTATGCAATTAAAATATAAATAAAAGAACAAAATATTCATCGGTATATATAAATATTTGATTTACATTCATATTTACTTATTCATTTTAAAGTTATTTTGAGTTTTAGCAAAAAAAAAACAAAAGTGATACCTATGGTGTACTCTTTACACCAGCTTCAAGTGCCCGCACTATACGAATATATAATTATAATTACTAATATCTGCGTATAAAACAGATCGACACGCCCAGCAACGGTTAATAATACCTAACCATTTAAATACCACACAGTAAAATAATCAATTTTAATTAATGGTACCGATATCGAGAGAAGGCAAGAAAAATTATGACGAGACGAGATACAGAGTAATCTCGTCTCAAAATTTCGAGACGAGCCGAGAGTGGATTGATTCTCGCCGTTTCTCGTCTCGCGGCATCACTAACTTACATTATATTATCAAGCAGATGCGCTAGCCGCAGCTGTCTGTTGAAATAAGAGTAGGTAAATACAATGTTAAAATTTAATTTAATTTTATTTATTAATCATCATTACCGATATCTGCGCACAAAGCAGATTGGCACACCCAGCAATGGGTAATATGCGATTATCTCTTTAAATATTAAATAAAAAAGATATATCGCTAAATGGAAATTTAAATATTGTATTTCCTACATGTTCATGACAAAAGTAGACATCCGGTATAACATATTAGCCAAGAAAACACATTTTTTGTGTTATCTCCGTTAAATTTTTTTGTTTTAAAACAAAGTTCTTGTAAATAATTATTAGGTGACGCTTAGATATAGTCATATGGTAACAAACAGGTATATTGTCAGTTTAATGTGCGATATTTTTGCTAGTGTACGTGATATGTAAATTTAAAAAAAATATTAACCCGTTAATTAATTACTCGTGAGATTAAATTCATCGAATATCAAACAAAGAATAATGAGGGTAAAATGAGTAGAACAGTAACAAAATATTTTGTTTAATACATATTTAAATCGTGAATGACTTTATTATTTATTTATTTTGTTGTTTCCTGCACAAAAATCATGATATTTTTTTTTATATTTTTAAATTAGAAATATTAGTTTATTTTTATTTTTCTAAATTTGAACGTTATCAATAAAATCATTTTAGCATGTTTTAAATTAACTAAAATTAAGATATTGAAATATTTAAATATTAACAACGAAAATAAAACAGATATTCATCCAAAATTTAAAGAGACCCCGAAAAATACTCATATAAGTCTATATTGTGTAAGCGCGGCGCGTCCCTTTTGATTCTATTTAAATTAATATAATATACCGACAAGTAAAAATAATATTTATACATAATAGTAGGTAAATTGTAAATTTATATAAAAAACATTATTCGGAGAAAGAAAGCAAAAATTTACTTATTTTAATCAGAGCAGTAGTGACAGCACGCACTTTATCATTCGATGAGACATTTGCTTTTGCTTATTGCCATGACGCGAAAAATGTCTCAAAATATTCGCTAGCAAGCGTATATACTACTGGATGCGAAAGTATTAAAACTAAACTAACGTCATTATTTTCTCAAAATTCAATGCAACGCCAATTTACATTTTTATTATATAGAATTGTCATAATATATTTTTTTAATAGGATAAAACACGAAAATTCCGAAAACAAAATGCGAGTACAGAATTGTAATGTGCATGCTACCAAGATTCGTAAAATTAAAATCGCATTCACCTGTTTTCTTTGATAGAATTCTAAAGTGCGTGCTGTCACTACTGACCTGTTTTCTGAATATGAATAGCTTAGATCTTAAGATTTTAAATGCCTCGCTTTAATACGAGGGAAATAACCATTATAACAAAACATCTGCCTAAGTTTTATAAAAAAATTCTAATAAATGCACAAAGTAAAAAAAGGTTCAACTTACGCGCAAAGTTCAACCCGGATCCCCTGTACGTGCGTGTCATCGTTCACTATGAACTTCCACTCATCATTCATGTTCTTCCCTACTGGGGGTTGAATCACTCGTTCACTAGCCGCGCACATGGGGGTTCCATCCACATCATCTACTCCTATCCTAGTGCTGATGTTTACGGGGATGAGTTCATCCTGGCCGAAAAGATCTCTATAAGAGTCGTAGTCCTCCAAGAGGGCGTTGTTAATGTGGTCTTTCGGGTAGTTTTCGATGGTATCACAGTACGTCGAATCGTCCCCGCAGTATTTGGAAATGATCTCCGGGTCGGGAATGTACGGGTTCCTGGAGGTTAACATGGCAGGATGCCTCGTAGGGATAGTGCTAAGTGGTGCGTTTGTTGGACGGGTAGGAGTGTTTACATAACCCGGGAAAACGAAGTCCGTTGGTTGATCGTTGAGGACCATGCCCCCCATTGTTCCTGGAAGAAAAATTAGTAAATATAAATATTAGGTATGGGCCTAGCAACTCGAAATGAAAAATATATTGCGATATATTACAGGTAAATAAATAGGATAATACCCAGGATAATACTAATTAAGAGCCTTGTTTACTCTGATATCTTGGTTAGCTAAACTAAATAGGGACTTTTCATTATTTTATATATTCTTTATAAAAAAAATAACACATATTTTATTGTTTGTTCATAAATGTCCCATTTCGTTGATTTTTTAATAATAACTTAGCGCTTCTTATTTACGTAGGCATATGTAATACTCGTTGCCGTTATACTGCCATTATATGGCAACCAAGTGGTAAGATAAACGAAGAAACATTTTACGCTTGTCAAGTTTAACCATTTAAGCATTGCTAGATTTTTTTGTTTGGAGGTTTTACTAAAATAACAAGGTAATTGTAAATGTAAACAAAACAAAAAAATGTTATGATTTGTTTTAAGCTTCGGGCACAATTCAGGTTCATGAACTACGTACTGCTTCGTCTTCCACCGACGTTTCATTAATGTCTAACACCATTCTGCGGCACCATTATATAGACAGTTTCAAAACAAATCAAAGTTTAATTTAATATTTATCACAACTTAATTTTCATTTCATTTTTTTTAATGCGTATGAAGGCGCGTTCACACGCATCATTTTCAATTATTTTACTGATCATATTTTATCCACAGTTTGAAGTCACATAAAAAAACAAAAAGTGCGGCATACAGGCATCAATGTCTCACTGTACATTTTGTTTTCATTTCATTAAAAATGTGCAAAGTAGACTTGCTATCCATTTATAATAATGAAATAATGGTTTTCATGATAATTTATCATAAAACAGTATTCTCACATTCGCGTACACATTAGCGCATCACGTCAGTATAGTTATTATATTTCGAAACCAATACCTAACAAAAGTATAAGAGTGGTATAAAGTGTTGTTGATGTCTGAGAATAAATACGTTAAAATATGCTACAACAAACTTTTGCAATTAAATCAAAGCTCTAATATTTCAGATGAAATACAAATCAAATTTAAATGGGTAAGAAACCTAGAGCTTATGCTAAAAATATTAAATTTCCACTAGGTGTGGGAAAATCAAAATTTCATCCAGCTTGAAATTGATAACATATTAATAGCTTTAAATTAATTTTTATACAATATGGATACAGAACGTATAAAAATTTCTACTCGCTATTCTAACTTCAAACTTTATAACACAAACTACCATTACTTGCGCTGTAAAATGTCCTGAAAATATCTTGTCAACCCGTACTGCTGACCTTTAATTACATTACATATATCAACATGGAACCTATCATAAATTTGATCTCAATGAAATCTGCAATATTTGTAACCTTTTTGAGCCAAATGACATATTTCATTTCCTTTTCCGTTGTCCTATACTCACTCCTGTAAGAATAACCTTCATAAACAAGTACACCGGCCCATCAGACCCAAAAATGGACCAACTCCCGGGGGACCTCACAAAGGAGAAAATGTTCGATATTGTCAACTATATTGGAAACGCCACTAAAATTCGAGCATTCGCTCTTAATTTATGAAAATTATATTCCTATACATGTTTTATTTACATGTAAAACTTAAACTTTTAAACATTATTTATCAAGTATTCTGCGCAATGTTACTATTCTTGTGTAAAGAGTTGTATATCTTAAGCAAAATAAATATATTATTATTATCATCTAATAAAAGTACCTAAAGGACTCGACTGGTGATCAAAATTTGCTCTAACACGTCTTTAAAATAAGCACCGTGAATTTGTAATATTTACAGGTACCACTAATTTTGAAGTTTAACGGAGAAAGTAGGTAGCTAACCTGACAACGACTATAAGGCCAGATTCTAATGACATGTAACTTGGCAAGTCTTATTGGATTGCAAAGTCTCAAGACTGATTTTCTTGGCTTGCATAGGCTACGAATTAACGTAAGGTTGTCCAAAATCAAGTGATGAGTACGAGTGGAAAGGGTAAGCCGAGCTGAGCCATGGTAAGCCATAGCCTTTCACACGGCCCACAGCGTATCGACTCCAATTACCAAAATTTAAGCGTTTCACAATATAGGTTATGCGAGTTATAAATTTGTTTAAATAACCTGTTCCCTCGGATTTAATTCAAAATTAAAAATTGCATATAATTTTTTTCATCGTTTGAATCTACGTTGGTGCAAATTTCAAAGCTAAATTAAAATTTTGGACTTGGCGATACTTCTTGTAACCAAATAAAAGCTGACCTAAATATAAAACAAAATTTTTTGGTATGGTAAAGATTTGATTTGGTTAGGTCACAAAGTAATCCAGGCCAATAATAAAAAATGAGGAAGGGCAACATTGTGAAATTTCTCTTGAAAGATTTCAGTGAATAGTGATCTTAATACAACTGTAATAAAATAAAATTTTAAAATTTACCATAGTGTGTGAAACTATTATGTTCCATTGTTTCGGTAATTGTTATGTTAATTTGAAATTCTGTATTTATGAATTTTAATCCGTATTCCGTAGCCAATATTATATTAAAGACGGTATCTAGAAATTCTGCCATTATATCATTTCAGTACTCATTTTTTTTTACTGCCATACCTTTCTTAATTTAGTTAGCGGCAATATCATTCTATGAGAATACCTAATGCGCATTGAAATTGCGAAAAATTAAATACTATTATAAAAGAACTACCTTATTGCTTAAATTAGTGACGTGACGTAAATCATTTTCTGGAAAAATAAAAGTAGACCATTAAAATATGTTCAGAAAAAAGGTAACTCGGATTGAGTCTAATATAATCTTTTGGCAACGTTACAGTTTACAGACGAAAATAGTGGAGGATATAAGTTGTAAAGATAAAAAAACAAGGGGCATCGCTTATAATTTATACAGTCATAAATAAAATTATGTTCTATGTACGAAAATTATAATATATTTATTTTTGAAGTAACAAAGATATTTAGTGACGTACCTATATTTAGTAAAAGTTCCACTTTTAATATTTTTAACTTCTCAAAATTTTGTGTTAAAAATTTTACCAATAATTTACAAAATAGGTCTGTTCGTTTCGCTACTTTGCGTCTACGGTTTACTGCCGCCTCCATAAAAAGTATATGGGCGCGGCAGTAAACCGTAGACTCAAGGGTGCGAAACGAACAAACCTAATATGTAGATACCTGCCTGTAATATTTACAAGTTTTAGTGCAGCACGCATGCATAATATTTCCTGCAATTATTTAGATATTTATAGACAAATATACAATATTTGAACTTGAAAGCTTGTTAGATTACATTTAAATCAAATTATGTAGATCAAAACATTTCTATGAAAACAAACAAAAATTGATAAAATGCTATTATTATTTTAAGAAGTGCAGTAATTCGTATGAATAGAGAACAAATACTTTCATTTATTATGATGATAAATATTTATAGAGTATTTAAATAAAACTAAATTTCATTTTAATTATTTTAATTAATTACCATCAATTATATACACAGTCTCATAAAGTAATATATCATTTACCAAAATTAATTTTTGCTTAACAGGAAGACGTATTATGATAACGATTGTTTTTGTTTACACCATTTCATTTTTGTAATATCCTATCTCTCTTTGAACTTTGACTCTTTAACAGAAACTATTTTAACACTTGATAATCAGAAGAAAAACTAACGGATTTAAAATTTTTCTTATTTATCGCAAATATTTATTCAAAGAGATTAAAATATTTGATACATTTTTTAACAAAACAATTAAAATAATATAGTAACAATGTACATTGCAATTATTGGAAAAATCCCGTTTTTTATTAATGCATAATTATTCAAAACGTTACTAAAAAAATATTGCGTAATTTTTATTTTGGGAAACACGCAACATTAAATTCGATCATATGAATTGATTTATTGTTGATAATTGAAATTGTTTACAGATATTATAAATAAGCATATTTTATCATTACGTCAAAAATTATTTCTTTTTAATAAGTGAACTTTATGCCTACTTTACATTTTTCAATTTTCATTTATAAATTTTGTGCTATCCTTGATACATAATTTTGCAAATGAAAAGTAAAACCTATACATATTTAAAATGTAATATTTTCATTTGATATTCTTCAATTCAAATTTATTTACATGTTAAAATATTTGATTTTTTGTAAATAAAAATTGAACAAATTAAATTTTGATACCAATGTTAGCTGGTGGTACAAAATTCGTAAATGAAAGTTTTTGATGGAACAGGCCCCTGGTCAAAATATAGGCTATTTGGATAAAAACTAAAGCCCTAAATGAATATAAAAATTTATAGAATATCATATGAGAACGGAGACTAGCAATAATTTTTGACGGTCAACAATCAATAGAAAGAGAAATAAAATTATGTATACAGATTGCAAGAAATGGTCAACTTTTATCATACATATATAGATATACAGGCGACAATGAAAAACGAGCCAATCAAATGACTTTTTTTTTATTTATAATATATTTTTGAATTATCTTAATATGTTTTTGTATAGTAGGTTTAGGGGCTTGCAAGTAATGGGATCTAGCATGATGGTAGCGTTTCCGGTTTAAAAGGGAAGTGACATTAACTTTCATATTTCAAATTGAATACCCTACATATTTTTATATGTTTCGAATCTTCGAAAAATTATGAATTCAACGGTATGCTTACAGTGCATTTTTGTTGAAAAAATAAATTACAAAAACGTAAGAGAAAATTATAAATAATTAACCTGCCAAATCATGATATCAAGCCGGCTGCGAAAACAATTGAGATAATATTGAGTAATATTTAAGTTAATTGTTGAAACAGTAAGTTTATATATTGTGGGGCAAAAAAAAAATCAATTTGTTATCACAACCTACCTGATGGCTTACAAGGTTAATTTTAATTATTTAGATATAATTTTCTTTTATGTTTTTGTGATATTTCTTCAATAAAAATTCATTTGAAGCATATCGTAATTTTACGTAGATTCCAAATATACCTATAAAAATATATATGGTGTCACTTTGAAATATGAAAGTTATTATCACTTCTGGATAAACCGGAAACGCTACCATCATGTTAAATACAATGACTTGTGAGCCCCTAAGCCTAGTTTACAAATATATCAAGAAAATAAAAAAATAATTATAAATACAAAAATTTGAGTGGCCCGTATTTCAGAGTCACCTGTATGCAGGGCGACACACCGCAACACCGGAACATAAGAACAACGTGTAAAATCATATTTTTCTAATTACCAGCTTCTCTAATTATTTTAGGAAAAATGCTCCAAATAATTTAAAAAAAATTAGGTATGAAAATGCCGAAAATCACTCCAAAAATAGCGATAGAAGCTAATATTAAAAAATGTTAGAGTGAAAAATTATTTATTTAAATTCATAGATACAGGCTGTCTCACAACTCGCGCCCCAGACGAAACTGACACTTGTCGACGACAATAGGTTGCCAACAAATAGAAGAAAAAAATTTGCGGCTGCTTGCATACCGGAGTTACAAGACTTTTTAATCCACCAATCCCGGAAGGATATCTTGAGGTGTGATGATATTATTACAAAATAAAACTGGTTGCTAGGTTTTAAAAATACTACTAGTGAGTTACAAAATTTGTTTGACGTAATTTAGACACTTTAGAGTTGACTTCTCACTGTCAACAAATTTAGATTAGCGAAGGTGTCATCCGAGATCATCATTTATATCGAACAGTGCAACGTGTTGTAGCAGCTGTGTAAAATGTGTTAAAATATTAAAAATATTATTGTCATTTGATCTGTCATAACTCGACCGGTCTCATGCGTCCTTGCGATGGCTCTCAATATCACTTTATGATCCACAAGATTTCTATCGGGAAAACGTTCCGAATAGACTCGTGCTGCCTCTCTGGGGTTACGTCCACATTCTTCGAAAATTATAATCATTTCTAAGTAATCAGCGACTGAATACATGGTAAGAATTTGCCTTTTTCTATTCACCTTGTTAAATTTAATTTGACACTGACATTTTTCGAAAACTACAGTCACCCACACATTTTAAAGAACATTTGATTTGTATAAAACCATAATAACGTAAAATTACGGCAAACACACGTTAAAGGTGTAGCTCTCTGATTGGTCAATTTTAAGACGTCTTTTCTCGAATATCTTTTAAGCTAGATTTTTTTTTCTTCGAAATTACACATCCGCGTGCAGTCTTGTGTTTCCTCATTTGCTCTGGGGCGCGAGTTGTGAGACAGCCTGTATAACAGTTCACTTGAACAGATGATATTACAAACAATATCTAATAAAAAGATATAGGCCCGTATTCTGAGCGCACTTTTACAATAAAAGCGCTTTTATGGAGCGCGCTTTTACATTATATTCTTATGAGGAGTTTGCTTTATAAAAGCGCTTTTATCATAAAAGTGCGCTCGGAATACGGGCTATTAACTTTACAAGCAATACGTTAAACATTTGTTAATTTATCTTTTTCAATTCCATTGCTACCACTATTTTTGTGTTGATTTTCGACATTTTCTCACCAAATAAAGCTTTTAAAATTAATTCTGCTTATTGATTCAGATGCAGAATTTTAAACTCTACATCTTTTATTGAAAGCATTTTTACCTTAAATAATTAGAAAAGCAAGAAATTGCGAAAGTATACAGCACACCTGTATAGTACGACTATATTACACATATATATTATAGTTATTTACGTTATAAGCACCCTCTTGTATCATTGTGGTACTAACTACTATACGCGGGGTCGTGAGAAACGAAGTTGAAGCAGATTTTAATAACACTACTGAAGCAGACTTTAATAATACGACCTTTTACGTTCCGTATTACATATCAAATTTTATCTGCTGACGTGAATCAATAAAAAATATATTAAATTATTTAGTGTTAAAGAAAAAAAAAATTAAATCTAAAAAATCAGGTATGCTATATATGCGGTATGTTATTTTTGGTTTGTTTGTAAACAAATAACTCGTTACCATATTATTAGATAATGAATTCAGAGTCTTGCACGGTAACAAAAAGATTTTGTTGTGATTACTAAAATTTTAATACCAGCAGCAATTTTTTCTATCAAAATTTAATTTGATAATTTTAGTAATCACAACAAAAAATCTACATCTAGTTCAATAAAACAAAAAGTGCAGAAAGCTATAAATAGCTTAAAGAAAGTCGAAACTGTCGTCGTGATAATATTTTAATATTTTAGTGGAATAATTTATTACACATAAAATTAACGAATTTTAAAATGGTTCTTTTTATTGCATATTTTAACATAGAATGAAATGAAAACTATAATTTTAAATTTATTTGGAAAAAGATAAATATTCTAAGAAATGTAATTATTAAACTAAGTATTTTTCTTTGATTTTATAAGAGGGTCACGTTAGAATTATTTAGGATAAAATACATGGTTCCAATATTCTAAAATTTTATTTTAAATGTTGAAGTAGTTCCCTTCAACAATAATACACTTCACCATACTTTTTTCCACTTCTTAAACACTCCCAATCAATATTCTTTTGGAATTCTTTCAACTAATTTCTGGGAGACTTAAAAACTGCCAAAACTGTTAAATTAATTTCTGGTGACTATTCAAATAATTACTGGGGACTTAAAACTGTCAAATTATAAATCAAGATTCGAATATACCTCGGCATATACTCTCTGCTTACTTAAAAATTTCATCAAGTAATTAAAAATTATGTAAATTTTGTTTTTCACGACCTACCTGATTATTTTATTCTCAATAATTGAAAAGTGAACACGATCCGCGTATGTATTGAAGCCAATCCCTTCATGGAAAGCATTTGAAGTATTCTATTTTTGTAAATGAGGAATAAGTGTCATCATTAAAAAATAAATGGATTTGTCATAATTGCGGAAAGTAATGTGGTTATATATATTTTCAATAAATGCAAACATAAATTCAAACATAAATAAATAATATTTCTAGTACCTCCTTGTCAGTGTAGATGTTTAGAAAATATCCATTTATCATGTCCTATGTATCAATAGCATCTTTTACCCAAAATATATGTATGGATAAAACGTCAAAACATCTTAACATGGCTATATTTTAACATTACATATCTGAACATCAGTTCGTTTGTTCAGCAACTGACAGATTTGCCAACATAACATTTTTATCACTCATATGGTTCATTTTCCTTGGCCCTATGGCCTCAGCTATACTAAATTCCACATTCTTTATGTAGAATTTCATATACTTCAGTATTTGATACGTACATAACTATTTTTCGAATGATTCGTTATATTAGAAGAAGAAAGAAGTAAAGCTTCATTCACAGCTACTTATTTTACATTTTAATACATAGTGCTAATAGATCATGTGAAACCAAGTTTGTTGTATGGCAACGCACAGGACCATTCACAGCTAGTGTTTATATTTACTGGTTTCAGGATATTAATCTATTGTTTACATGTAGAAAAGTAGGCTGGTAACTAAGTAATAAATGTATCTGTAGGGTAATATTATTAATTACCATACTGACTTGTCAACGGTCTACAAAATGAAAATAAAATAAAAAGAAAGTAGGTATAATGCTCTTCATTAATAAATACATATAATGTTAGCGTATCGTTCTAAATATGGTTTACTTTATTCTAAAATAATAAACATGAGAGAATTTAAAAAAATAATATTTATTAACATCTTCATTTCCTGAAACCAATAAACTATTGAATTGATGTGAATTATAACAAGCCTTACATGTCCTAAAATTCAACCAACATCTGCGGCAGTTATGATATACATAACATTCCTAGGTATGACAGCTGTCAAAATGAATTTTCGAGAAATCTCAAAATCTTAAATGTCGAAGAAAACAAATAGCTGCATCTAGTGCTATATTTGTAATACCATGTGCTCAAATAAAATTAAACAAGGAAATACGTTTCAGCATTCTTTTCCTGCCATGAAAACTTCAATTCTGATAGGTAATTTGGAATAAATACAGATGTCAATTATCAGTAATAATATAACACGAGAGTGAGAATACATTGAAAATAATTTGACAGATGAGAACCTGTCACGAACTCTCAAATTATATTTAATTCGATTATTTTTTGATCCACAAGTTTCAAACAACGGAATCAGGCTGTCATGCTATTGTAACGCTATCTACTGTCGTAATTAGCTAGCTTCATTCATTTACATGGTACAGTTGGTGAGTCTCTTTTGACAACTAGAACATACTTTGACAATGCAAAATAAATCAAAAGATATAATTACTAATTATGGTATTTCTAGAAGTGGTTTCTATAATTAATTTTTTGGTTTATTTCATGATCAGAAATGGCACAAAATTGGTCTTTTTTGCTCATTTAACTTTTGTGTTGATTACTAAACTATTATTCACGAAAGATGACTATTCAAGGTCATTTGTAAGCCGTCTGATATAATATTACTTGCAGATAACTTCATTGCATTTCGTATGCATAGGCGTGCAACATGAAATATTTATGGACACATTTTAACTAAAAAAATAAGAGTAATTCATTTGAAAATTGTTTCTTTCTAAATAATGCCCTTCTGAAAGATTTATGTTCTTCACTTATGTTTTTGCAAAATTCAAAAACACCTAACTTATAAACCAAGGAATAATAAATTGATTTAAACGTCAACGCCACTGGGTAAATATTAGCACAGAGGGCAGTGTAGTAGATAATTAGGTATTTGTAATTCTACGACATAGGCCATTATTATTTATAGTGTGTTAGAAAGTAATGCCACTATTTACGTATATGTGTCACACAACATAAATTAAATAGATATAGGTCAAATAATCTTTCTCTTTCTAATACAAAATGTTGTTAAGCTACTGCTATAAAGTGATGTGTATTCTTTCTTCGAACAAATGACCTTGAATAGTCATCTTTCGTGAATAATAGTATATCTGACATATGTCAACAAAAACATAGGCAACAGAGATTATTCCCGGGAATAATCTCTAGAGCTTTATTTTCAGTATAATAATGACAGGATTGGTTAAAAGTTAAAACGCAGACACGGGGCACAGAATGGAACATTTCATTGGTTGTAAGAAATGTCAAAGAATAATCAATTAAATTTTGTTGCAGACAATGCTATGTTTTTCTTAACGTTACGCATTAGCACTATGTATTAAAGTTATGTCTTAGGCATTAGTATTATTACGTATCAAAAAAGTAGCTATGAATGTAGCTTATGGCCATTGAAATACAATTGTTAATACCACAAAACAAAAGTGAAACACAATTTAAATATCATTGTTTATTGTTTGCAACAAAAGATTACAATCTTTTACCTTCAATGTCGTAATTTTTTATATGTAAATTCTAAACCACAATATAAATTTCAATATAAGAGAAAATCTCTTACCTCCAGGAGGAGAGTTCATGATCCTACCTTCCTTGATGTCGTCCGTTCTGACCGTAGGCCCTCGTGACCGGCTCTCATAATAGGGATATGGCTTGTATTCTGGCTGAATGTCGTATCGCTTGAAATCCTGCGGATCTTGGTAGTTTGCTGGATGGTTGGAGTAGTACGCAGTGTTCGGAATAGAACGTGGACGATTCCTCCAGTAGTTGGGCCAGTCGTAGGCTTGGGGCATGCAGGAAGACAAGGATATCTGAAAGATAATGAGAAAAATTAAATTGTTTTATATTATGTCTTTTTTACTGACAATGTGGTCATTTTAAAAGAAAAAGTTTTTGATTTCTGTTCCATAAATAAAAAAATTACCTCATTATGCATATATTCATAAAAAATATTTAAAATGATTATTTTTCTCATTCATAATTTCTTTAATTCATTCATGAATCTGATTTTGCGACATCATAGTTTCGTAATGATATAAATATATCATATAGTAATTAGAAATGCACACCCATACTGTATTCGAAATTTCGACGCAGATCCTAGGATTATTCACGTTCAGATCTGTCACTATAACCAACAAAACGTATAATTCTGAATTGACGCTAAGCTTGCAACAGGTGATTTTTGATTTAAAAAGTACAAGTAATAAAGTATTTTATATTATTAATACATATAAAACAAAACAATTTGTGCAGTCAAAGTTGCAAAATTATGCACAAACGTAAAATGTAGTTCCAATTTTATTCGACCAGGAAATACTTGGGCCGAAATAAGTATTCTTCTTTAGTCTCGAGATCGTCTATAGTAATCAGAAAAATAGAGCGGATCTTTTTCTTATTGATTGATGCATCATTTATATGCCTCTTATTATTTTGTATAAGCTTCCTTAGTGAAATAAAATATGTCATAAATAGTTCCAAAAATTTAAAATAATATTATTTCTGTAAAACCAGAAACTTATGTGATAGAATTGTATATACCTACTTAAGCAAATAATTTTAAATACCCTTTGAAGAACTCAGTAAAAAAGTGAATGACAATAGAAATTGAGAGAATAATAAAGTCTAGTTGAATAATCTGTATAATGATGGACATGCTATATAATAACTGTCGCTTTTATTTTATCATAAATATATTTGAGGAGCGTTAATTCAAATTCCGGTATGTCCACTTTTGCGCAAAATTCTGTTTTATATGATTCTGGGGTGTTTTCTATCGATTCCTGTACTTAAACTCTCAAATTCAAAGATCTAATTTTTTGATTGAAACAAAACTAGACATGTCATCAGTCATCTCTGCATTCACACTAAACCAGACATATCCATTTGTTTTTCCACGTTTTTTCTTTAAAGAATACAAATTTCATAGTAAGAACACTGCCAAAATATCATTTGATACATACAAGTACAATTCTCATATAAATTGTATAATTTTAAAAACGTTTTTCTAAAAATTACTTATATGGGTATGGACAGAACACATTTGAATTTAAATGAATGCTGCTCACTTGTTTAATTTTTTTTAATAAATACATTTATTTTTTCTTTTTGTAAAAAATATGCACTTGTACTATTGTTTTTATTGAGCCCCTCATTTGCCAGCTGAATTAGTGCTTAATTATGAATAAGAGCAAACTTCAGATTTTCATTACAATAATAATTAAGTATATAATTATTCTACTTACATTTTCACCTTTTATATAAAATGCATAGCGATAATGATCGTTAAAAATATATTACGGAAGTACTATACCCGCGAGCCAATAATAAAGTTAGTGTGCTTAATATTCTCTCCATAAAAGTAAATATATTCCAAACAAGCTATAGAAAACTCCGTCGTATTATTTATTTCATAAAAATCAGTTTAATGAAAAATAAAGAGTTCAAGGCAAATTTTGTTACCTGCTTATTCGCCCGTAAATACATACTTACGTTAAATAATTATCCACTTGGAAATTAGATAAATGCAAAGGTACCCAACAGATAAAAAACTAAATCTTTAAGTTGTCGCGTCGTTTCTACTCGCGTGACAAGATTGGCTATAAAAACAAAACTATTCTTCAAAAGACATTAAAAATACGTAGGTCTATAGATATAACAAATGACTAACTGCAACTGAAGTATGATTTAAAAATTAATTAAAGATTTATTAACCTTTTACCTTATTGGCCTGTCTCAATTTTGTGCCACGCAACTAGTTATAGGTTATTTTTTCTACAATTTACCGGGTGATTTAGGACTAGTGTAATAAACTTAAACAATTTGTTGGAAGATATCTCGGAAGATACCATAAGTGAAAAATATCATATGTCTATTACCCTCATCAAGTTTTACACCAATCAAAATGCTTTATTTTGCATAGAAACAGCGTATGACAGCGAATATACGCATACTAAGCATATATTCACAGTAATCATAACACAAAAAAAATTTACTTTGCAATGAAATGTCAAAATATCCTAAATTAAATCGTTATGGTGAATGCGTATACCACACGAGCATCAAAAATAATAGAAAATACGTCTTAACAGTCGTCAGTATTATCGATTAATTTCGAAGCTCTTGTGATATAATAAGGTTTGTTCGCAGTAGCAATCCCGGAATAGTTTGAACATCATACGCATGCGCAGTTTAATTTTAGTTGCTCGCGGTACGACTCTGATTGACACATGATTGGTCACGTACTAATCAGTCCAGTTCGAATGATGCTCAAACTAGTCCGGGATCTCTACTACGATACCACGAACAAACCTATAACCGAATATAGGCATGGTCTCGTCTCCTACAGATTATATACCAACATCTTGAAGATATCCCTATAGACGCCTAGACGTATGAATATATTTTACTGTCTAATTTGAAAATGGTTATAGATAAAATTATAAAACATGACAGGTATATTTTCTACATAATAAACTCGGTCATAAATTAATTATGTAGTTCGTTTTTCAGATTTTTCGCGGCATTCAGTTTGTGGTTACCGAAAAACGATGGGCGTATATTTTTTCATTAAAATTACACGTAAGAATACTTACAAATTAAGTTTAAAAAAATCATTGAACCCCAAGTATAAAAAAATCAGTTTTTTAAAAAATTTATCGCTGCTGGATATCGCAATATGATGTCGAAGTTATAATTTTTCTACGGACGCCATATTGGAGAGAAAAAGAACTTATATTTTTCTATCTTTCCAACTATTTATATCCAATGTAATGGGGGGAAAATTGATAAACAAAAAATCCTTGCATTTGCATTTTAGTTATGTGTTTTGACGTTTTGAGCTTTAAAGTAATACCAATTTTAAAGAAACAAAAATGAAGTTCATGTAAGAAAAGTGTTAAAGTAATATAACAAAATGAAACATAAAAAGCTTACACATATGTTATAACGACTGTTATAAGCAGTCTTAAACAAAACTAATAGTGTTAAATAAATACATATTAACATAACACGTTAATATTTCGTGGGAAAATTACAAAATTATGAATAATACTTAACCGGTAGATCTCCTTTCTCGGTCAATAACTTTTTTGGAAATTTTCCAATTTCTAACTCTACTGTATAAACAAATGATAATACCTGACTGATATTTAATATGTTTCATTGCCACAACCAGTTTTTAACCTGTAAATTTAATTATTGTTGCATTTTTGCTGTTTGAAACAATTGCACATAGAGATAAGTCACATTGTTAAAATAAATAATAAGAAAAATTGAAATGCAATAGAGAGTAATAAAGAAATTGAGCATTGCTGATCGAAAGAACAAGAAAATGTGCGCTAAAGACGTGCACATCAAAATCCAATATTCGTTCACATTTGGAAGTTATAGTTACAAAAAAATACAAAATTTACATTTTCACACTTTTTTAGCAATCTATGTAGTTTTCTTTCAAATACACCATTAAAATGGTCTCATAGTTGTAGATATCCCCATACAAGGCCCGTTATTAGGGATTGGGACACTTGATACCTATATAAGTGTTTGCATTGAATCAAGTTCTTACAAATTCAGTGTTGCAATTTAACTGTTTGAAACAAATGAATTTAGACAAATTATACATAGTTGGAAAACTAAAAAATCTCCTTTCAATGGTATAACTTTCCAATATTGCGTCCATACAAAAATTAAAACTGACATCATAACCCGAATTTTTTTAGCGTCAAGAAAATAAAAAATGCCCTAAAGAGCTACAAAGCAAAATCCAGTAGTACTTCACAATTTGCAAGTTATTCGCAAAATTTACATTTTTGTTTATATCTAGTGCCCTATGCTCACATAACGAAACACTTCTAAAATCGGCAACTTTTATTTAATTTAATGACTTCGTATCTTTTGGTCTTCGACATCCCCATGCAGGGTGCGTTTTTTGAGACATCTATATTAATTTTGTATATTTTTTCTACCTAGTCGATCGCTTACCGCTAAAAAGTTTTATGGTCGACTTCCGATAGTAAAAGTTTGAGCATCCATGGTATAATTTTAACAAACCTACCCGTGCAAATTTTGGTGGAGTACTGAATGTTACATTTATATGTAAAAATTCGGGTTCCCTTACGGTGTGAGTACAATATTAGAATATTACTATTCATTATTATCATACACATTCTTCTTATTACTATAATTTAATGAAAATGTAGGTATTTTGCAACATTTTAGATAGGTTTATCTGAAGTTTATTGTTTGTTCTAGTAATAAAATGTAACATTGTAAAAGTATTATAATTGTCATTTCCGTATCTTATTTTTGATGACAAACTCATAATATTTCAGATGAAATATATGCAATTTGATACTTGTATACGCGTAAATGGAAAACTGAAGTACCTACTTATAAAATATAGGGTTCACCTCTCTGTTCATATTTGTGCTGTTCTATATTTCTTTTTCTGATGTCTTTTATATTTTATAATATACAACGCACAACACCAAATTTTAGTTGAAAGATATACCAATTTCTTCTCTTAAATAAAATGGTATTTGGTAAATATGAGTACCATTTTATTTTTATTTTTTTACACAGAATGTCACATATAACGTGTCAAACATCGGTATCTCGAGAACTATACTAGATGCAGGATTGGTTAAATTAGATTAAAGTGGCTATTTTCGTGATGTACCGTTTGTTCAGAAAACATGCTTAAGTCATTAAAGAAAAGAGAATGCCATGAAACAAATGAAATCATCAGTTATTTAGTATCAATTTAACTTTTTTTCTTTATTTTTATTAATATTGTAACATACTAATGCCCATATTCATAAAGCTGTTGACCAACGCTTCGTTTGTAGATGAATCGTTTGCAAAACGATTCGTTAAGTTTTAACAATAAATTCATAAACGAAATTGTTTATTTTTAACGAACCGTTTCTTAACAACTGTGATAAAAATAATTAGTTATATTTATAGTAACATTTGTAATTTTACAATTTAAATTACAACTTCAGTTTATTCATTTTGACACATTTAATTGATATTACTTATAACTTGTTGACATTTTCTAAATTTATTTTCAAAAATTATGCTACAGTACTACTTGTAGGTTTGCAATTTACGTACCTTGCCAATAATACAAATATAAAATAAATAAGAATACTTTTTAAATGAAGCAAAAAATTAACTATTTTTAAACAAGGAAATTTATTAAATTCAAATACTGACATCTGTCATTACTTCAAATGATTCGTTAAGTATTTAATTTGTCAAAATCGAGGCGTTAATTTAACAAACTTTAGTTAACATATTGACGACGCGTTAACGTTAACGAATGTTTATGAATAAAGTATTTACAAGTTAACGAATCGTTTTCCAGGTAACGTATCATTAAGTGATTAACGAAGTGTTATGAATACGGGCATTCGCATTGAAATATGTATCAAATTTCGTTATACATGGGATTTTTGTTTTATGCAATTTCCTACTCTTATTTAACGACAAAACTGTTGTTCAGAATTAAAAGTTGCATACGAAACTTTTTTTTTTCATTTTTTATTGTTTCTAGTTTTTTCACAATTTTAAAAGAAATTTCAAAATTTCTGTTATTTCGTAGCTTTTTCTGGTTTTCATAAATTATTTATATACTTGAAACGTTAATCTAAATTTATCCCGTATTATTCGATAGCTATTTCCACCATAATAATTCTTTATAATAAAGACACTTTCCCCATTCGAATAGTCATTAAATAATTTACTTTTTAGAAAAAAAATCTGTTTATATCTTAAAATATAATCTAATCTAATCCAATCCATGCGGAATCGAATTCCTTTTTCTATTGTTCTATTTACTTTTTTCTTTTTCAAACGTTACTAATATTATTTTGAAATGATTAGTTCTTTGATAGTGACATTTATCTGTCAGTTACATTTGAATAACTGCGTTTTGTTTGTTTAAAGCGTGGGCTCTGGGATTTATAAATAATTTTATAAATTTATCCATAAAATATATAGAAAAAGGACTAATGCAAATCTATAGAAATTTAATAATCTTTAACTTTTATAATATTAATTAATCTCGCAAAAATAACATTTAAAGGTATTTTTCGAAGAAAATTTATTTTGAGCTTCTGGTAAAGTGCCACTTCCGGTTATCCGATTTTCACCAAAATCTAATGGGCTCTTTCCATTACAGAAAAAGTTCGAAATACAAGGTTTAAAAATTTTCTGAATGATAGTATTTGAGTTAGAGTGGAGGATCACATACACATACACACAGACATCATTGTGAAAATGTTAAAATTGGATTCTAGGGACCTTAAAACGTGCTCATTTACCAAAATCTCGATATGCGATTTTTAGCACGATCCCTACCTCCCTTACCAAGGGTAGCGGGAGGTAAAAATGTCAGAATCTGAATAAAATAATATTGTCATATAGTCATGGCTATTACTATACGAATTAACAGACATTTTGAAATTTATTTTTAAAATTGTGAAGAAACTAGAAACAATAAACAATGTATAATAGCAGTTTTGTATACAAATATTAATTCTGAACAATTTTTTACTGCAAGTTTTTGCCGTAAAACAAACGGAAGCGCAGGAAATTGCATAAAACTAATTACATCCCATGTTAAATCTTTATGTTTACCCCTAACTGCCACCTTCCGGTATATCCAAAAAAACACGTAGCGTAGCAGTAAAATAAAAACAAAAATGAATTTCATTTATTTGTAAATGCTGTTGGTTGCCGATTTAACTAACAACGTCGCATTAAAAATATTACATCAAGTAAAAAGCTAATAATTAAATCTGGTTAAGTAATTATAAATCGAACTTAATAACTTACTAACCAACAACCTAACAAAGTATTAGTTTATGTGATTTCCATCCAACAAAAATACGTTCAATATTATAATTGTACAAAATGTAAATATAACTAAATTCTTAATTAACCGAGTAATTAACAGTCAAATAATTAGAAATATAAGCACAAACACACAATAATTATCATTTAATTAAAAAATATTGGAATATCTACACATTGTCCCGCCTGCTTAAAATTAAAAACCGAAAGCAAACTACGTAAACACAATAAATGGTTTAATTAGTATTCCGCATTTATTAAAATGTGGAATAACCTAAAAATAAGTTTTTTGCCATAAAGAATGTTGAGGTAGGTCATTGTAAGAAAGCCAGAAGCTAACAGTAACAATAAAAAAATATATTAAACTCAAGGTCATACGTCTCGTAAGTCATAACCGGCGCAGGGATTCCCTGCAGAACTAACAAATAAATGAATGCAATTTAAAAAGAAATGCCAAGCACATTAGCTTACATCAGCTGAGCTTAGTCAGACAATACTAATTACACTCTACAAATTTATAAATATAAATATAAAAATTGCCGGCAGTGGTCCACCGGATATTGCAATGCCAAGCTTTAACAAAGATATTTTTTATTTTTCAAGGAAATTTATTATATTATGTCAAATTTAATTGTAACACTATATTTATTATTTTAAGTATACTTTTTTTATTTTTACGTAAAAAGTTTTACGTTTTTGCTTCATTCATAACGACTTCAAGTAGTAAAGTTTACTATTAGGTATCCGAAATTCGTATTACTGTACTAGCTGTAAAAACAAATTTATGTCGTCTATTTATGACATAATCGGTGTAAATTTAACCATTTTCAACAAACCGCAATATTTGATATCTCATTTCATTATCTGAATATTTATGAAAGTTGAAATTGGGATTTAATAACAGCAGGATATATATAATTTGATTAAAAAGTTAAACAATTGAACATAAATTTAACGCGTAAAATACAATGGGATTACTCACATTCTATAAGTCAATAAAACGAGAAACCATGTTGAGTATATTTCGTAACTTAAAACACAGAATTATTGATAACTGTAGAAAGTTGCTCTTCAACTACCAAAAAGCCGAAAAAACAAGAAGTCGTTTGTGTAATCCATTCTTGGAATAAATTTTCACATAATCCCTGAGTAGATTCTAGTTAAGTGTATGTACTTTCGATTTACTGTGCAACAATCTAGCACTAGCAGCGAATAACACAACCGTTAGGTATGTTCTGACAACAGGTAGAACAAAATATTCTATGCAGATTCATAACCTAAAAATATGTTTACATACCACTTGACATATTTAGAACTTCATTTGACATTTCACGCAATATCTATAGAAATATCTATTAAACTTTGGCCAATAATAAATTTAATATTATGCAAAATGAAGGTCATAATGAAGCTATTAATATTTTTGTCATATTGACTAAGAAAGAATATAAAATTCGCAGAACGTCTAGCTAATATTTATAAACAAACATCGATCTCTGTTTTTCAATTCATTACTCACACATCAAACAAAAACTAATTACTTCACTTCCTCTATTTTCTCGGAGAATCCGAAATCTTAGCAATTTAATCCCAAAGAAGTTTTTGAAAAAACTATTCTTACCGTCAAAAATAAAACAAAATTTGTGAACTGCATTATCACTTGATAAATAAACACAATTTATTAAAAGCACTAATCAATATTAGTTATAGAATTAGCAGCGGCGATAAAATAACACAAGAAACGTCTTCACTGCATGTAACCGCACGCGACTATATCACGAACGTTGCTTGGCTGCTACTAACTAGTGGCTGGTATATTCCCACTTAATACTAGCTGTGATGAACAAGGACAACAACATGCCCACTACCCAGACCAGACAAAGACCGACTATTCATCATTTGTTAGTTACGCGACAAGGTAGGGTAAAATAATTTGATTATGATATAATTTGATTAAATACAACCAATGGAATTATTTTTTAAAAAATCTGCTTATATAAATGTAAAGAACGTTTGCCTACGGGAAATATATATTTTTTTATTTTATTTATTATTTATTGCAATATATAGTATTACGTTGCCTTTTATTGTTTTATTGATAAAGTTTTTTATTATTATTGATAGTATTTCAAGAGGTTTTGATTGTCTCCAGATCAATAAAAAATACATTTTGTGCAAAATTATTGAACGTCTGTGGGTCGCGTTATTTGTTGTATATACTTATCTATCTATATTTTTATTAATAATAAAATTTAATATACATATGTTGTTTAAAGTGGTTAAAAATTAACCACCTGTTAAATTTTATATCCAATGTCGGCCTTATTCTGTATCTCGGTGGTTAATTTTTAACCACTGGTTAAAATTTTTATCCAATAGATATTGATTTGACAACTAAAAATCCCTCTTTTTATTATATGTCAACATATTTGATTGGTTAAAAAATTTAACCAATGGTTAAAAATTAACCACTGAGTTACAGAATAGGTCCCCAAGTATGTTAACATATAACAAAAAAAGGGATTTTTATTTGTCAAATCAATAACTATTAGATACAAATTTTAACCAGTGGTTAAAAATTAACCACCGAGTTACAGAATAGAGCCCATAGAGAGTTTATTCTAAAATTAAGTCTTATTCCATGTTTATTATTATTATTAAATTTATTTTTAAAAAGTGATACCATACAAGCAAGATTTTTAATATCATATTTTTACTGGTATTGTTGCTTCTATATTAACAATTAATTTTAAAAAATCTTATGTGGCCAGCACATTATCTTCTGATAGATCTATATTTTATATAAATTTAATATGTTACATAGTTAGGGAGACTAAAATTTTGAATAAATGTATTACCAATTTCACTACGTATTCTTACCTATTAAAATAGCGTTACTTCTGATTTTTTAAATTCAATTTAATTATATAAATAGCCTAAAATGTATTTTTCATTTCTTTTAATTTTTATAATTAAAGTTGACATTTTACAATTGAAGTATACCTAGTTATTTTTCAGAAGTAGCGCTACTTCGGGGTATACATTCTATAGGTCTGATATTATATCATAAATATCGAGATAATTATATTTATTTGCGAAGCTGGAATCCGCCAGATGTCTCAGCATGAAGGTAAGAAATGTGCCAGATACATAATTGTCATTTGTCAACTGTATTTCATTTTGAATTGAAATTGTTTATTTCACTTTTAAGAATATTGATTATTATTATAAAAAAAAATTATTTTGTAGCAATATCTAAAATACTGCTTTGTTAGGGTTTGAGTTAATGCAATGCATAGATAAATATACCGGCATAAGTTTGTACCTTGTACCAATCTGATTTTATTAGTAGATTTCGGTAACTTTGGGCAGCTCAGGAGATGTCTAGGGCTAGGGACGCCAAGTTAGAAGTTCGAGAAAATGTGGAATATATACCTAACGTATAATATGCATCTGATGCGATATCTTCACAGGTGCTAAGAAACCAATTTTGCGGAAACGAAAGCCCTGTGCTACCAGAGTTATAGGAAATTTTCTGTCTTTTATCGGTTTTTGCTCAATTTCTCTTTTTCTGTACTTCGGAGAGTAAAAACTGTTATCAATATTGCAGAAGACAAAATTTTCTGTAACTTTTGTATTTAAGTTCAAGAAGAAAATGGATACGTTATATGTAACCCAACTTATTTTTGCACTGCATTATCGAAAACCCTTTGTAGATCCAATGGTTTGCGCACCACTGCGATTTTAGGAAAACTGCACCAATGAGGTATACAACCCGCAATAACTCGTGCCTGCTGAGCATTTCCAGGCATAGTCAGTAACATGTGAACCAAACGGATTGTTTGCATGACAAAATGCAGGATGTAGGCAAATTGATAATTCCACTGCACTGTAGTTCAATAAGTATAGCCCACAGAAAAAAATCGTAAATACAAATTCACAAAAAACTCCGATGTATAGAAACAGAAAAATTGAAGAAAACCGAAAAAAGACTATAAATTGCGAACTTTTTTTCCTATAACTTTGGTAGTACAGGGCTTTCGTTTCTGCAAAATTGCTTTCTTATCACTAGCCTTCGTCCTTGCAACATATCCAAAATTTATTTATACCCGACCTTTTGTCTTGAGTGAAACTACGAGTAATAATAAAATATTTGGGATAACGTTGGTTGATAGAATAATTCTTCACTAAGTTTTTCAGGAGAAATTCTTTGACAGGAAAATTTTTCATCTGAAGAAGCTTGGGCAAGGTAGGTCGGATAATAATACTAACGTATAAAGCCTAGGATAAGGACAAAAAATTAGAAGATACGTTTTTAATGAATAAGCACATTTTAGGGTCATTAGAACACGATTTTATTAGTTGACTGTATGAATGTGCGTGACGATTTTTTTCCACTCAGATAAATCTAATATTACAGAGGCGTCCAAAGTTATAATTTTTCCATATACTTTTTTGCATCCATATAAAGAGCTGATTACATTTTTGTTATAATGTGATAACGGAAAGTACCTCATCACTTGATGCTTTAAAAAAATTTGAAAAAACGTATTTAGCTCGGTATTTAGTTATCATTTTTTGACATTTTACGTTATTAAAGAATATTTTATACTCTACACGATTTGATTGCATTTCGTTATAGAGATAAATATAGAGATAAATAATAATTATAAATAGTTTAAATTTCATAGATATTGCAACCTACTCGTATAGTCGATATTACACTTGTCAACTTTGGTTGATGCCACCCGACAACTTCAGACTTCGGTTGTGTCAACCAAAGTTGACCAATATAATTTAGTAGTTGCCAGTTGAGTTGAAAGTAAACCGGCAACCGTATTAACCAAAGTTAAAAAACAGTCAACTTTAGTTGCTAGTTGGCGGTAACTCTAAGCTTGTATTTCGTAGTTAAGAATATGTAGAAGATTCCCACTTTCTGCGATCATTTGCATTGCAACTGCAGTATTGCGTTCGAGTTTTTAAATATAGTTATTCACTTGTTTAAACGGTTTACCTTAAACAAGGCAAAGTTGAATTCAGACAATATAAATTAACTTATAAATTTTTATGAAAAATATGATATTTTGTGGAATATAAACCACAAATACAAATAATGCTAATAAAATTAAAACTTATTCAATTATTTCAAACATTACAACTACATAAATATCTCGGTACTGAATAAAATATCTGAGTTTATCTAGTTGTAGACATAAATTGAGTTGACAAGTTTAGTGTAATTAATTTTTGCAACTTTGGTAGAAGAAACCCAAGTTGCTTTAAGCTAGGTTAATAGTTTCCTTCAACCAAAGCAGTTACAGGGCGCGTGGTTCGTCGAACTAGGGTACTGAGGGGCATTTGGCGATGGCTGATGAACCAGGGCTGACAAAACGACGCGTGGTTCGTTCAGATTTATGACGTAATTGGTTCGTCGAACCAATGTGGATACTTTCGTGATATCGTCTTGTGACTACATAATCACAATTGTGGTTGCTAGGCAACAAATGATTGCGTCTACTTCCTTCAATATTATATACATAAAAAACGTAAAAAAGGGGGTAGATGGCGTCACATATGAAAAATAGATAAAAGTAAGTAAATAAGGCTTTCTAATTGAGGTACTATAATGAATTTCAAATATTTACCTATCTGCTAGCAACACCATAGTTCACACTATTTTTTGAATATGTCTAAGATTTGCACGAACAAATGTGTTCAGCGCCTTTCATCCGTGCCAATTTAGCGACAACCGATGGAACCTCGCGAACTACCACGAACTACGCATCACGAACCGCAAGCGAAAGCGAACCGTGTATGTTAAACAAACGGTGTAAGATTCGTGGTTCGTCGAGACAAACTCGCCGATCCACGCGCCGTGTAACTGCGCCTTTTGGCGTATGCCTTTGCTACACCATGGAAACCGTTCATTATTACTAAATGAGAGAAGCCAATGTTAAGTACAATTTACATAGTATGTTCATGATATAGTTCTCACTTGTTCAGGTAGCACTACTTTCAAAGATCCTAAATAAAGATATTTCAATTTTAATTTCTTTTTATGAATAGACAATAATACGCAATTGTTCAATAATACGTTTATTTTTTTTAGTTGAACTTATAAATTTTTCTTATAATAATTTTTATTTTTTATCTAATTTATTTTTCATTTTTAAGATTAAGTTTGTCATTTTTGAGTAGCGCTACTTCAAGGGTGAGAATACTGGCAATGCAATAATCTTTTTCAAGATTGCAAGAAACTTTCGGTATGGATTTTGTATAAAATGTATAGAAATAACGGAAGGTAATGGTGTTGGCCATATCTGATTTTTTCTTGTTTAAATCATTTTTCTTAATTCCAAGTATATAAATAAATATAATACTGTGACTTAAATTTTTTCCTAGAGATGAATTTTACCTGATTTTCCGTCAACAATTGGAAAAACAATTATGTTAATGTAAAATCCTGCAAACAAATTTCACTGCACATTTAGTTTTACGATTTTATATTTCAAATTTACTTGGGATTTTTCTAATAAATGAACATAATTTTTAGATATATATATATATATATATATATATATATATATATATATATATATATATATATATATACAGAATGTTCGATTTAAGTGGGACCTATTGCTATTTCAAGAACTATAGGTAAGAGATACGAAGTTTGTTAACAAACAAGATTATGCGTGGGTCGAATCGACGTGGTTTAACGACGAAAATTTGACGTCGTTTATAGACGTTACAGAGACGAAGATTACATACGTGACACTATATTCAAGGAAGATTTAGTACATTTTACATTTTTTTTTTAAACTTTTATCATTGCTTTCAGATTCAAGAAACATAAAGGTAATTATAAAATATAGCAATGGGTAATATGCCGTGATGATGTATTTTTTTTTCTGCATAAAACAGCTATAAATATAATTTACAAATGACTAACACGGTCGCTGAACGTTTCTATAACGTGAACATTGACAAGTCAATATTAAACGTGTGTCGAACATTTCTTCAACATCGAAATAAGGACGTCAAGTAACGACATCGCATCGACCAGAAACGTCGAAAATTTTACGTTGAAAACTCGTCGCCTAAACGTCATCCACCGACACGTCTATGTTGTGTTGCTTGGGAAGTTCTGTATCATATCATAAAATTATGAATGTTAACCTGGTAAGCTATGATAACAAATTGTTTTTTTTTTTGTTACAAAATATATAATTTAACAAAAATAACACTATTTAAACAATTTACGTTACTATTAGGTACTCAATATTATCCTGATATCATGGCTTAGCAGATTAGGTCATAATTTTCTCTTACGTTTTTGTAAATTCGATATATATATATATATATACAGGGTGTTAATTAAAAAGCGGGCCATAGGCGTTTACATGAGAAATCAGTTTTTCCTTGCGCAAAACTTCCCATTTAATTTTAAACAAAAATGTTTCAAATAAATTTTGTAGAGAATTAAATTCTACACCAGCATTACTAAACAGATTTTATTTTGCCTGTTTAGTAACCTGTAAAATCCAATTTGAAATTTTATAAATATTACTTATTTGTAGTGATAGCCATGAAATTTAAACAAAATTACAAAGAAATGCATATCGTTTGAATTGTCAGAATTTCGATTTTGCAGGTTACAAGATAAAAATAAATAAAATCTAAGTAATAATTTAGTTGTAGATTATAAAAACAAAATAGTTTGAAGGACTTAGGATAGAATATAATTATCAGTAATTTTTATGTGAAAATCGAAATTCTGACAGTTCAAATCATATGCCTATCTTTGTAATTTTGTTTAAATTCCATGGCTATCACTACAAATGAGCAATA
>OY720449.1:36436618-36441618 GCA_963082715.1 Harpalus rubripes
ACACACACACACACACACACACACACACACACACACACACACACACACACACACACACACACACACACACACACACACACACACACACACACACACACACACACACACACACACACACACACACACACACACACACACACACACACACACACACACACACACACACACACACACACACACACACACACACACACACACACACACACACACACACACATAAATGAGGATTAGCTTAAACATTTTTGTGAATCGTTAATTTTTATTAATCTAAATACATACCTACAAATATATATTTACTTATGCTGGAAACTGTATCGAATTCCTTTTCTATGGTTCTATTTACTTTTTTCTTCTTAAAACGTTACTAATATTATTTTGAAATGATTAGTTTTTTTGATAGTGACGTTTATACGTCAGTTACATACATTTGAATAACTGCGTTTTAATTGTTTAAAGCGTAGGCTCTGGGATTTAAATTATAGATAATTTTATAAGTTTATCCGCAAAATATATAGAAAAAGTATTAATGCAAATCCATAGAAAATTTAATAATCTTTAATTTTTATAATAACATTAATCTTGAAAAAATAACATTTAAAGGTATTTTTCGAAGAAATACTATTTTGAGCTTCTAGTACAGTGCCATTTCCGGTTATCCGATTTTCACCAAAATCTAATGGACTCTTTCCAATACAGAAAAAGTTCGAAATACAAGATTTCAAAATTTTCTGAATGATAGTATGTGAGTTAGAGTGGAGGATCCACACACACACACGTACGCACATACATCATCGTGAAAATGTTAAAATTGCATTCTAGGGACCTTAAAACGTGGTCATTTACTAAAATCTCGATATGCGATTTTTAGCACGATCCCTATACCTCCCTTACCAAGGGTAGCGAGAGATAAAAATGAGAATTAGCTTGAACTTTTTTGCGAATCGTTAATTTTTATTAATCTAAATACATACCTACATATTTACATATGCTGTATTAATATCCTTTCCTATCGTTCTATTTACTTTTTTCTTTTTAAAACGTTACTATTATTAATTCAAAATGATTATTTCTTTGGCAGTGATATTTATCTGTCAGTTACATACATTTGAATAACTGCGCAATCAAGGAATTTTGTTTGTGTAAAGCGTAGGCTCCGGGATTTAAATTATAGACAATTTTATAAATTTATCCATAAAATATATAGAAAAATCTGATGTGGCCGGCACATAACCTCTCGCTAGATATTTTACCTGGTTGTACCTACGTACAAAACGAAAAATATTTTTAAATACAAATACATATATTCATGTCTCACTACAAAATAATTCTCACATATATTTGCAAAATTTATGGTATATTTTAATATAAATTATGTACAATACATACATTTTCTTTATATCTTTATATTCAATATCCTGAAATTTTATTTTTTTCCTTTCCTTTTCTTATTCTTTATATTCGTCAATTTTTCGCAAATTCCTCTTACATTCTTTTTTACGTATATTCTTTTACGTTGTTGACTTTTTTTATTTTCATAATCTTCATAATAATGTACAAATATTTTTGACAGCGGCATACAATTAGGTGCGTTCAATAAGCCCAGCAAAACAAGCAACCGGAAGTAAAATTTGTTGAACGGTTTTGCTACTCTAGCAATTGCTTGATTTGCTCGCAAGCAATCCAAGCTACAAATTTCTCGCTTGTCTTGCTAAGTGTCAAATAGAATGGCGGGAAATACAAATTATATATACATGAAGTTAACTTGAACCGTTTATATTTCTTTATATGGTGTGTGTGTTTTTCAACCATATGTCAAAAAGGCATTGAGAGTTTTGTGATGGATGTTTATAACATTATTAAATTTGAAATATATTGTTATGGTAAAAATAGCTTCTTCCAAATTAATCCTACTATCTGCAAATGAATGTGTAAATTCATTTTCCATAAGTTAGCAGACCAAGAATAGAGATACGAGAGATACACATGTTATATTCTTATATTTGACAACTTACAATTTCTCCAATGACAGTTGTAGATGACAGTTTATGGATATAAGTAGCAAACCGTTCAATGTACTAAGCATCAAGTCTCGTTTGCTTACCTAGCATTTGCTTGATTTGCTTACTTCATTGAACGCACCTAATATTTTTGACAGTGACATTTATGTGTCAATTACAAACATTTGAATTTCTTGCCTTGAAGTAGTTTGATTTGAGAATTTTTACATCAAATTATTTTATATGCATTTCTTTATCTCTAAATCGGTAGAAGATATAATAATGAAATTATATTTATCGAATAAAGAATTTAACATTCTTTAATATAAGTATTTACATAAATTTTCGATAAATAATATTTAGATGATTTTTTTCTTGTCACTACTACTTCCGGTTGTCCAATTTGTTACCAAAACTTAACCAACTCGTCCCATTATTGTTAGATTGAGGAATCCGTAGTTAAAAATGTCTTAAGTCTTATAGTATTTGAGAAATCATGAATCCAACATCCTCACACGCACACGCACACACACACACACATACATACACACACACACACACACACATATACACACACACACACACACACACACACACACACACACACACACACACATACATACATACATACGGACATTCGGACATCATCGTAAAAATGTTATAATCGGATTCTAGGGACCTTAAAACGTGCTTATTCACCAAAATCTGGATATGCGATTTTTAGCATGAATACAATACCTTTATTAGCGAGAGGTAAAAAGTATTAATGTAAATCTGTAGAAAATTTAATAATATTTAATTTTTATTATAACATTATTGTCGAAAAAATAACATTTAAAGACCGGTGTGAAATTAGCGACGAATTTTCAGCGGCGAAAATAAACTCCGTTCAGGTTGCAAGGAGGCGGAACACGTGGTACATATAGACAGACGGCCAGCGACGGATTCATATTATACGTAAGACACGTTTACGAGTAAGGAGTAAAACGGTTTGTGACAGTATCAAACTCACAGATATTAATCTACATAACATACTGATTTATAATAAATAGGAAATTTTACTTTTATCAGGGATGTAATGGGTAAAAAGGTTTGTGACAAAACCAAACTCACAGGAATTAATCTACATAATATACTGATTTATAATAAATAGGAAATTTTCTTTTTCTCAGGGGTGTAATGGGTAAAAAGTTTTGTTACAGAACCAAACTCACAGGAATTAATCTAATAATAATAATAATAATAATAATAATAATAATAATAATAATAATTTTCTGTGAGTTTGGTTCTGTCACAAACCTTTTTACGCATTACACCATTGATAGAAGAAAAATATTCTATTTATTATAAATCAGTATATTATGTAGATTAATTCTTGTGAGTTTGGTTCTGTCAGAAACCTTTTAACCCATTACACCCCTGATAAAAGAAAAATATCCTATTTATTATAAATCAGTATTTTATGTAGATTAATTCGTGTGAGTTTGGTTCTGTCATAAACCTTTTTACCCATTACACCCCTGATAAAAGCAAAATTTCCTATTTATTATAAATCAGTATATTATGTAGATTAATTATTGTGAGTTTGGTTCTGTCACAAACCTTTCTATCCATTACACTCCTGATAAAAGTAAATTTTCCTATTTATTATAAATCAATATGTTCTGTAGATTAATTCCTGTGAGTTTGGTTCTGTCACAAACCTTTTTACCCATTACACCTTTCATAAAAAGAAAATTTCCTATTTATTATAAATCAGTATATTTTGTAGATTAATTCCTTTGAGTTTGGTTCTGTCACCAACGTTTTTTACACCCCTGATAAAAAAATATCCCATTTATTATAAATCAGTAAATTATGTAGATTAATTCTTGTGCGTTTGGTTCTGTCACAAACCTTTTAACCCATTACACACCTGGTAAAAGAAAAATATTCTTATTTATTATAAATCAGTATATTATGTAGATTAATTCTTGTGAGTTTGGTTCTGACACAAACCTTTTTACCCATTACACCCCTGAGTAAAGAAAAATTTCCTATTTATTATAAATCAGTATATTATGTAGATTAATTCCAGTGAGTTTGGTTCTGTCACAAACCTTTTAACCCATTACACCCCTGATAAAAGAAAAATTTCCTATTTATTATAAATCAGTATATTATGTAGATTAATTCTTGTGAGTTTGGTTCTGTCACAAACCTTTTTACCCATTACGCCCCTGATAAACGTAAAATTTCCTATTTATTATAAATCAGTATGTTATGTAGATTAATTCCAGTGAGTTTGGTTCTGTCACAAACCTTTTTACCCATTACACCCCTGATAAAAAGAAAATTTCCTATTTATTATAAATCAGTATATTATGTAGATTAATTCCTGTGAGTTTGGTTCTGTCACAATCCTTTTTACGCATTACACCTCTGATAAAAGAAAAATATCCTATTTATTATAAATCAGTATATTATGTAGATTAATTCCTGTGAGTTTGTTTCTGTCACAAACCTTTTAACCCATTACACCCCTGATAAAAGAAAAATATCCTATTTATTATAAATCAGTATATTATGTAGATTAATTCTTGTCAGTTCGGTTCTGTCACAAACCTTGTAACCCATTACACCCCTGATAAAAGAAAAATATCTTATTTATTATAAATCAGTATATTATGTAGATTAATTCTTGTGAGTTTGGTTCTTTCACAAACATTTTTCGCCATTACACCCCTGATAATAGTAAAATTTCCTATTTATTATAAATCAGTATGTTATGTAGATTAATTCCTGTGAATTTGGTTCTGTCACAAACCATTTTACCACACCCCTGTTAAAAGTAAAATTTCCTATTTATTATAAATCAGTATGTTATGTAGATTAATATCTGTGAGTTTGATACTGTCACAAACCTTTTTACACATTACACCCCTGATAAAAGAAAAATATCCTATTTATTATAAGTAGTATGTTATGTAGTTTAACTTCTGTGAGTTTGGTTCTGTCACATAC
>OY720449.1:36446618-36461618 GCA_963082715.1 Harpalus rubripes
GCGCTTGTTAAAGCATATTTCAGTTCTTTGAACACAAATTTGCAGTCCATTTCCCAGATAAATCTTCGACCTTCTTCAGTAAGCCTTGTCAGTGCTTGGCTATGTTGACAAATCCAGGCACATATTGTCGATAATAGGTACACAAATCAAGAAAACTTTTAAGTTCGTGTTTGTCTCTAGGTGCTGGCCAATCTCTCATAGTCTTTATCTTTTTCGGGTCAACTGCAATATCCTTATTAGAAACCAAGTGTCCAAGGTAATGAACTTTCCTTTGAAAAAGGTGACACTTTTTGGGGCTGAGCTTTAGGTTAGCCTTCCGCAATCTCTGGAATGTTTTACCTATCACAATAATGTCGTCGAGATAGACTAAACAGGTTTTCCATGATAGCCCAGCCAATACTGTTTCCATGAGTCGTTCAAACGTTGCAGGGGCATTGCAGAGCCCAAATGGCATTACAGTAAATTGCCACAATCCGGTACCAATGGCGAAGGCTGTCTTTTCCTTATCTTTTGGATCCAAATCTACTTGCCAGTATCCGCTCTTTAGATCCAGAGTAGAGAATATCTTCGAGCCAGCTGTGTCTAGTGTATCGTCTATTCAATGTAGCGGGTAGCTATCTTTCTTAGTCACGTTGTTAAGTTGACGATAGTCGACGCAAAATCGTGTAGAGCCATCCTTCTTCTTCACTAACACCACTGGTGAAGCCCATTGACTGCTTGAAGGTTCGATCACACCTTCGTTTTCATGTCCTCAATAACTCTTTCCGCTTCCTCACGATTCGCCAATGGTAGTCTTCTTGCTGGCTGGTGGATGGGTCTTGCGTCGTCGGTGTCTATCTTATGATGAACCACATTAGTTCTTCCGTTGGTCTTCTTGTCAACTTGAAACACATCTTGAAATCTTCCAATTACTTTCTTCGCCTTGGTTCTCTGGTCGGCGGTCAGTTCTTGGAAGCAGGTTGATAATTGGTTAATTAATGTGTGCGGAACTTTTTGAGATATGTTTCTTTTGGACTTAACAGTTCGAATAATCGAGGATACTGCCAAGCATTCTCTTACAATTGTTCCTCTTTTAAGAACAACAAGATAAAAATTTACATTCATTATTCGAACTGGTATTACTTGACTGGCTTTGATCAGTGATTTTCCTTCAACAACTCCAGTACCGGTCTTCACATCATCATTCTTGGGCTCAAGCATAACAATATTCCCCTCACAGAAACTACCATCTAATTGCGCTTGCACGATAGATTCACTTCGTTCTGGAAGGGTAACATCTTCGGCCATTAGTACGCGCACAGCCTTGTCTTCTCGTGGGTTTAAAACAAGTTCTTCTTCATTGACCATCATTACTCCATTCTTCAGGTCAAGTTTAAAACCGTGCCTTTTTCATTACGTCCATACCGAGTATTAATTCATCTTCAACGTCAGCTACCAGCGCACGATGTTTAACGGATGTGTTTCCATTAGTGATGGTCATATCCATTTCTCCTAATGTGGTAGCTTGTTCTCCCGTTGCTGTGCGTAATGTCCACTTGGATGGTTGAAGATGCATCTTGCCTGTGTTCTCTACTAAATCGGGTCTAATTATAGTCTTTGTTGCACCCGTATCTAGTAACATTTTCAGTGGCCTTTCATTACCAGAGCCATTAACGTAGATGCTACTGGCTTGATAATGAAGGGATGCGACATAACTGATGGATTGTGGGGCTATTAGATTACGAGTTGACGATTGCCCTGACGCATCAACCCGACTTAGTTTTCCAACTCCTTTTCTTCTTTTGTCGATTCCATCTTCTTTTGCATTTTTCCAAAAACTAAGTTTCTTTCTTTCAGCAAAAATCGTCGCATTTTCACTTCTAGATCTTCCGTGTCTTCTTTTCTCTCGGCATCAATATTGCGCACTCGCGATTGGTAGATTCATATTCTAGTGCATATGAGAGTGCGTCAATTAATGTTTTTGGGCGGGCCAATCGCAGTGCTTTCTGTGTTTCGCTGTCTCGAACTCCGTATATGAATGCTTGAATGGCCAGGCACTCCATAACACTGTCAGGAGCTGTAGGATGTGCGAGACGAACCAAACGAGCTCCGTCGACTTCAAATTCTTGAAGGCTTTCTTTTGAACTCTGATAGCAGTTTCTTCTAAATTTTTAGAATGTCCCAATAATTCTTCTTTTAATATTCTGGAATTTTCTTCTGCTTTTCTAAATCTTTCTATTAATTTTTCATCTAAAGTTCTAGAGTTTTCTGTTATTTCCTGTTTTAAATCTTCTATTAATGTTCTGGAACTTTCTTCTGATTTTCTAGAACTTTCCTCAAATTTTTGTTCTAATTTTTGTTCCAATGTTCTAGAATTTTCATCTGCCTTTCTAGAATTTTCTTCTATAAGTTTACGAATGTCACACTGAATTTCGAATAAGTAATCATCAGGATTTTCACCAGCATCGATTAATGCTTCTCTCAGTCATTGTAACGTTTATATTTATTTGGGTGAAGTGTAAATATTAGACAATTATTATTATTTAAAATAAAAGTTTATTATAACGATAAATAGATATCTAAAGATAAAAATATTGAACACTACGATTACACAAATATTAAAGACTAATTAAGACTAAGAATATTATAAAACACTTAAAGACTAAGATTATTTATTTAAACAATATATAACTCATTTATTTATATAACTATATTTATTTATGTTTATCACTTGTCGACTATCTGTTTATATCACCAACTATTCAATACGCGTCGCTTATTTATATCAGACTGTCCAATGCCTTCGCTAACTGTGCTTATATACTCTGGCATTTGTACTCGAGAACTTACTAGAACACTATTCCAGATAAAACTCAACACAATCAACCGCGTAATTAAGCAGGTTTGGACAAGTATGTTGTGTCATAGCTAAAAATAGACCCTCGCTCGTCCCTGCGTGGCTGCGACAGTGGCGGCGACGGCGGGCGCTGCACATTACAATACATTTCGTCAAATTTTCATGGGAGTGTTTGGTGGCTATTGTGCGAAATAATGGCAGCACTGGACTAGCGTATTTTCTGGAAGTATGTAGAGAAATACGTACACGCAGTATAGCGCCCTAGCGTAAAGTGTAACTAAATTTGCAGAATTTGTTAAGAAAATTGACAGTTCGCGCCAACACAAGTAACAGGGTTCGGTCCATAAATAAAACTGCGTTCTGTTGTGTTTGTAAAAGTAAAACAAATTTGCATCCTTTGCCAAAATACAAAATAGAAAGAAAGTTAGGGTTAGACGAATTAAAATTAAAAAATATGCTCCAAAATCGTTATTTGTTTGCTCTCAGCATTTTGAAAAAATAGATTTCCTCGCAGAAAGTTATGATACTGGTAAGATTTTCGTGAAGCTTATAATATCTAAAACTTGTTTATGTTAACTATTAGTAAATCAAATTTTTAGGAATGCATAATACGAGAGGAATTTTGAGAAGAGGTGCAGTCCCAATAATATTTTCCCCAAAGTACAAAACAAAAAAAAAATCAATTAAATTTCGCCTTACATAGTTAAAACAAAATGACCTGCCTCCTAATTAAATCACTTTTTCTTCCTCTTACACTCGCCCCACGGCATCTTAATGCAGTTTTCATCGTTTCTAATCTCCACAAATTATAATTATCTTTATCCGACATACTCAAAAATTTTAAATAACGTCACAACAAAAGTTTGTTCATAAACGAACGAAGGTGCAAAATAAACTATTACAAACCAATTAAACTGAAAAGATAATATTCAACAATAATATATTTATTCAAATTAATATTATTTATGAACTAAATGCATAATATATATTGAATAGTTGTGACGATGGTCACTAGATTTGGATTTAATTTTCGTGTTTAGCATTGTAATCTTGTGGTTAACATGTAAGTTTTTTTGCTAAACTTTAAAATTCAAATCGAGGTTCAAATCCCACCAGTAAAAATGTAGTTTACATTTTTATTATTTTGTATTGATTGAGATTACGCATACAATGTATTTGTTGGGTTAAATTGTATTGTAAAATAAATTGTTGTATTTTTGTTTAAAGTAGCTAATGTTTACAAATTTGTTGTTGACCTGTCAGGTACCGCGTAGTCGAGTGGCCAGCATGCTCGACCAGCGCGCTGGGGATTGTGGGGTCGTCCCCACATGAGTTTGTATTTTTTATATATTTTTAATTTTAAATAGCAAGTATTTTCAGGATAATTAGAATCATGTTTAAACGTATTTTCGTATTTTTAACGGTTTTCGGGGTATAAATACGGACCCAAGCGACAGTTTTAGTCAGAGAGTGTGTGCTCTCTCCAGAGTGCGTTAGCTCTTCACCGAGTCTGTGCTCTGTCGAGGAGACGGTGTGTGCCGTCTTCTGCGAACCTGGTGAGTGCCGGGCGAGCAGTTTGTTAGGACCTTGGCTGCCTCTAACTCAGTGCAGTTGGTGTGTGCCGGCAGCTCGTGAGGGAGTGCAGAAGGTGCCTTGTACGGCTACGGATGCCGCCGTAGCCGAATGTTTCCGCACAGTGGGGTTTACCACTGTTTGATGTAATCGCGATTGTCGATGAGAGTCGGTGTGTGTCAATACGGCTCCATTTCGAAATCGCGATTGTTGATGAGTGTTGTCGAGTAACAACACTGTTACCGTTTGCTTGTTTCAACTTTGGTGTGTGCCATTGTTGATCGTTCATGCCGCGGTCTCGTAACTTTGGTGTGTGCCATTGTTGCCCGTTCATTGTTGACCGTTTCTCTTAATAAACAAATTCTGCAAGTACCGCTGATTCATTTGTAGTATCCTGTAGTAGGCTAACGATTGTTACTTTTATTTGTTTGTTATTATTGTTTTAATATATTTTAATAAAATATTAAAATTCATTATGATTTCATTGTCAAAAACCGAACTCTGTCTCCACTAAGCTACCCGAGTCCTTTTGGCGTTTAAGCCACTCTTTTCAGAGACGCTATAACAGCGTCCTTCACCTCTCCTGTGCTGTGTTATCGATTGGCGCCCGAGAAACCCGTTTTGACAGCAAGAAGAGCTGAAGAGAACGTCGAGTAAAGATGACAGAATGACCATTTTTCCCTCACACAATTGCGCCGAACAGGGACTGTTGACAGGCTGACTCTTTTTTTTGGCCATTACAAAATGGCGCCCGAACAGGAACTTTTGACTCTTCATTTTGACATTACAAAATGGCGCCCGAGCAGGGACTTTTTGACAAAAATTAAATCATGGGAGAAGACTGCAGGAAGACGCCGCAGCCGTCTGGTGTCAATTCCGATTCAGCCCATTGTATTCGTCTGATGTGAGAAGCATCACCGTCGCCCCCAGGTGTTCGGGGCTATGGACTGTGGAGAGACGTTGTTCTCCACAGGTCTGTGACCTGGAGGGTGTATGACGCCGCCTTGTTCGTCGAGCCCATGAGTCCGTCTACCGACCGTAGTGTCGTTTCGGATATGGCCGACGACCGGCACCCTTTGGTTGCCCCGACCAAGCTGAAGAACATTACATAGTTTATATGTTATAAAGTTACAACTTTGATGATACCAATTCAAATATTCCCGGGCGTAGTACGCTAGTCTGTTGCTGCCATCTACGATAAGCTTTACCCAAATGCTCTCATTGTTAACGACGTTATTGAGATGGCAAACGTACATAAACGAAACGAGAAACTAATTTCTATCGTTACGAAACTGACTTATTGATTAAACTGGTTCAAAATATAAAAATATGTATTATTGAAAATAAATCGTAAGATGCAGTGACTTGGAAGCACAGATCACAAATATACTACTATAGGAAACTGCTATATTACGCTTCGATCGGGACTGTATTCAGCGATGTCTGAAGAGTGGAAGTCTAACTAAAATCATGCATATAAGCAATCCGGCATACATATTTAGCCTATTCGCAATATTTTTTTCATATTGTAATATTATTTTAGATTTATTTAAAGTACGTGAATCAGTATAAATATTTATTTTAGAAAAAGATTTTCAATTTATTTTCACTTTATTTACAATCCGTAAATTTTTCTGTTTGTCCTCCATATTTTTAGCAAAATATATATTTTACAAAACATTGCAATGGAAATCATTATCTGAATCAACTAATAATACACACAACTACTAAACTTAATTGAATTTCTTTAAAGAATAGTAATTTAACTTCACTGATGCCCAGTTTTATAGAAGATGGATAAGTAAATTATATGCAAAGTAAAATTTACTCTTAAAGTAAAATAGTCTATTCCAGTGATTTTCTTTTTATAAAGCAAGAATAAAAATAGTAGCTAAGTAAATCTAGAGAATAAATTACTCCACTGATTTTCGAGGAAGTAAATTTTATTCTGTAGAATAAATTTGACATATCTACATTAATTAAATTAAATTCATAATAAATTTCATCTATCGCATTATTTTTACATTTATTTATTTATATCCAATATATTTGCTTTGTCTAATTCTGTGTAATTTTTTCCCCGTTCTCTCTTTTTTCTATGTTAGTTGACAGCTGGCACTTTATGACACATATTTTCTATTTTGACTTAGATTTATATCGTGTCAGGAACATACAGAATACAATATTATTAAAACATTTTGCTTGGAATAGATCCTATTCATTTGGAGATTAACATTATCATCAGTAGTGGTTTTAAGAGATACCGTCTAGTAATGTTTTATCCTTGTTCTATCAATCTCTCTTTATGTTCCAGTAGTGGAAAGATTAGCCGGTATAAGAAACCGTAGCATGGAGGCTCTTTCCTTGTCCCCAGTTAAAATTGTAGTTGCAAATTCATAAAAAAAAAAAATTATTACCACTCTGGCCTATAGGTTTTAATATAGTGAAAACAATATTAAATGTATATAATTATAGAAAATATTAAAATATTTATATGCAAGAATCACAAAATAATGACAGATATCGGTAAATCACTAGGATAAAATATTTACTCTGCAAGTAGTTACTTTACTCTGTAACTTGTTTTATAAAACAGACAATTTTATGTAACCCGCCTTTATGAGGCGAATTAACAAATAATAATTATAAAGGGTTCTTGCCAAACTGGAGATACGAATTGTATCCAAACTAAATTGTTTGCAATAAAAATGATGTAGTGTACTTACAGTTGGTTTTGGCCGTGGCGGTTCTCTCGTGCTGATGACTGTTGTACACTTTGGGGAGAAGAGGGTGAATAAGGAGGTTCGGGTAGAATGAATAGACTTTGGTTGTAAAAATATAAAAGGATTTAATTTAAGATGATGTTGATAACTTACAGGAGTGGACGACTGTATGGTAGGGTATACCTTCACTAAGGTAAGACTTCACTGCCGACCTACCATACCGTCGTCGTATATATATCAAACGTAAAGCTAAGTCAGCAAAGAAATCTAGGTCCGCTCTACTTATTAAATAATAATAAATACTTGTTCCGCAATTGTGTACTTGTTATTAATTTGGAAATATGCGTGACCTTATTAATGTGATGACTTGGGTTTACATACCCCCCCTCTTTAAAAATTTGCTTCCTTAGGGGCACAATTTTTCTTAACTAGGGTCCTTAGTCTATGGGGCCACGTTGCTGAGTGGGAGAGTTTCCTTTGGATGCCATCTACTTCCTACATTCGATATGTTGGTTTCCCACTCTTGGTATTCTGGCAGGTCCCTGTGACTTCTCCTAGTTGGTGTACATTGTAAGAGGGAGGTTCCTCTGGCGGTGCACTAGGTGTTCTCCGTGATTCATTGTTATCTATGATGATTGCCTGCATTTCTTGTTCATGGTATGGTTGTCGTGTCTGTCTATGGTGATTGTTGATGACTAGTTGTGTCAACGCATCCCATAAACAAGCTGCTACTCCAATTGAACACCCTACAGACTTATATAAATTATACCCATTCAATAGTGAATCTAGAATGTATTTGAAAATTTTTATGATTGTATAGATACCAATGAATCCTGACATGAACATCCCTAGGCTGGAAAACCAACCCCACATTTGCTTCAAGGTAGATGTAGCTAGTGTCTTTATATCACCCTTTGTGAATAGGTCCAGTGTAGAAAGTCCTTGACTGTCTGTGTTTCTGCCTATTACCCTTCTCGTGATTATGTTAGAAATGGCTTGCCTCTCAATGCCGAAGAGTAGAGCATCTTGTGCTGTTTTCACCTCTTTGTCGGTGTAGATACCCGCATTACCCATGTCGAACAAGGGCTTGAAGTTAAACTCTGGTTCCTGTTGAATGGTGAGGATCTCTGGTTCTACTCCATGAATGGGGTGTGGTCCGAAGCCAATCCATTTCCAAGACTAGAAATACCGATGGGGCGATATTGCTACAATCTATCTGCGTACCTTTGTCTTGAAGTATATGTTTGATGGGTGTTAAGTAGAGTTCTTCCTTTTCTGCGTAAACTGGAAGTTCGTTGTAGCATGCGTCAGTCCTGCGCACCTTCACTACCTTCGGTGTGCATTGCATGATATGTATAACTTCTCCCATAACTCTTCCTACGTATCCCAGTTTATTTCGGAGGAGGGCGCTAACTGCATTTGGGGCAAGTGGGGCTAACAGTAATCTATTTCTCAACATGTCTCTCTCTATGAGGCATTGCCGATGAATAATATCTGCGTACATTGATCGCATTTCCTTTTTAAATGATTGTTCAACATATAAGAATTTTGTATTTAGATATGACAAAAGATTTATGTTTTTTGGATTTTGAATGGTTTTTTCAAAGTATTTGATACCAATTTCGGTTTTAAAAATTACCAATAATTTAGGATGCTCAGTAAGCCATATTTCTAAACTACATTTACTTGCTTTTTGAATTAGTCTTAAGGCAAATACTTTATCTCCTTGTTCAACCACAATGTAACGCTTTTCATGATGAAATTTTGGTTTACCTGTATCCACGATGGATACTTCTCCCTCATAGAGGACAGCCATGTTGTCACACTGCCCGGACGATGTCCTTTCCCATACTGACTCGCCAATTTCGGTGTCCATGCAGTAACCCTCTAAGAATGGACAAACTAATCCACTGTTTAAGATGATTTCATTTGCTTCTAGCCTGACGCTAGCCGTGTAGTCCTTTATTGAAATCTTGACTGTTGCCAATACAAGCACGCTTTCCCAGGTTATGCCGTTTTCGGTATATGTTCCCCCGGCGCATTTTCCATTGATATCCACTGATCCTGCGAGTGTCATGGATGTTGAAGTTGACGAATTTCCCACAAGATGATTCACGTACTGGTTTCCGAATCCTCTGAAAACCTTGGTTCGATGCATGAGTCTGCATTCTTCTGGGCCGACCTCGTGAATGTAGGTTAACAGTCCCTGCTGCACAGAAGACGTATGACTGTGCATTCCGCAGTGTTGTACAAGTCGCGTTACCTCGACGAGGCAAGCGTAGACTTGCACTGTTTGGAACTCATTCTCCTGAATGACCTGGATGATTTTTCTAGTCTCGGTGTATCCATTATCGATATCTGGACACTCCGCCACATCCTTCAATGAAACTGTTGTTATGTTCGTGGTAGGTCCTCTGCAGTCATAACCGATGATGGCATGTGAGGCTGAGATGATGGACATGAAGATGACGACTCTCTTCATCTAAAACAAAGAGAGTTTTTGTGAGGGAGCGGCTGTAGACTGGGCCTACTGCAGCTTGGTCCAGTGCTGCCGCTCAGCCAGATAGTAATGTCTCTTCTACTTCTTTATCATTTTATAATTTTGGATAGGGAGGGGGTCCAGCACACGTAAACCCGCTGTAGCTATCAGGGAGTTATACGCGGCTTCCTCCACGAATTTCCAATTTTCCAGCCTCTGCCATTAATATCTTTTCGGTGAACTGCTGCTTATTTCCTTCTTGGGGAAAGAACCCATGGATGTTGGGGTGCTGGGCCTTTACTACGGGTATGGTAATTGCGTACTGACGAAGGGGTAGTGTTTGCTTGTTCTTCCCGTACTAATTCATCGATCAAAAGGCTGTCTTGCGTTATTTTTTGTATCATTTCTGGGTCCACAGTATTTCCAGTTTTACGCTCGTCTGTGCTAATCTCTTCTCCGTTATTTGACGTACTTGGTTCTTCGCTTTCATATTCTTCATTCAAAAGCCTCTTATCCATAAATGGTTTTAAACGGTTAACATGTACCGTTACAACTTTGTTGGAATTTTGTTGTTTAATTTTATATGTCACGGGTCCCATTTTTTTCATTATGAAGTACGGTCCTGTCCATGGCTTGTGTAGCTTACGTGACGTACCTGTGAGTATGGCTGGGTTGTGCAAGTACACCGCGTCACCGATTTTGTATTCTGCCGACTTGGTGTTTTTGTTGAATTGTTTATGTGTTTTCTCTGTTGCTTTGTTGATGTTTTGCTTTACTGTATTGAAAGCAATTTGCAACCTTTGCTTTAATTCTGACGCATAGTTGTCTGCATAGTCATACCGTAGATCATGGGGTCTTGTTATGTCGTCATAGGGTAATTCAATATCACGACCGTGCATTAGGTAGAATGGTGTCTCGTTTGTACTATTATGTACGCTACTTCTGTATGCTAGTAGCACGAATGGTAACCATTCATCCCAGTCGGTTTGATCTCGATTCACAAAATGAGACAGAATGTCTTTGAAGACGCGATGACTTCGCTCTATTATCCCATTCGTTTGTGGACGGTATGCAGTTGTTTGTAATTTTTCGACGCCAAATATTTTACAAACTTCTCTAAATATTTCAGAAGTAAAATTTGCGCACTTGGTCGGTCAGCAGTTGTCTCGGAGCCCCGTGTCTTGAAATGATATCTTGGGACAATATCCTCGAAATTGTTGATGCCTTTTGGTCTGGAATAGCGAATGCTTCGGGATATTTTGTGAAGTGGTCCTGGAAGGTTAAGATGTACTTGTTGCCCTTCATAGTTGTTGTTAATGGACCGACAATATCCATTGAAACCCTTTCCATTGGACTACTAACTTCATTGAATTTTTGAAGTGGCACAGGCTTGTGATGCGGAGGTGTTTTCCTCTGATTGCATGAGTGACATTTCTTGCAATAATCTTCAATGTCCTTGGCCATCGCCTTCCAAAAAAATTTTTCCTTGATTCGGCTGTATGTCTTCTCAAAACCCTGATGTCCCGCATATGGTAGGTTGTGGTAATCGTGCATTACCTTGAATTTCATTGATGTCGGTACTACAAGTTGGTGATGACGCTCATTATTCGTTTTTTCCTTGAAGATTAACCCTTCGTTATCCGTGAAATACCCTTCTTTACTTGTGAGCTGCTGTACTGTTGCATCTTGACGTTGTTTATTCGCTACCATGTGTCTATCCCATATTGGTCCGTACATTTCTTCAACCTCTACTGCATTTATTGGTATTCTGGAGAGTACGTCTGCGTTCACGTGCTTTTTTCCCGCTCTATGTTCAATTTTGTACTCGTACTCTTGGAGAGTAAGCGCCCATCTTGCCAAACGTGATTGTGGATTTTTTATCGAAAATAGCCATTTTAGTGGTTGATGGTCAGTTATTATTGTAAATTTTCTTCCATACAGGTAGCATCGGTAGTATTTTATACCCCAAATTATTGCAAGACATTCCTGCTCTGTTGTAGAGTAATTTGCTTCTGCCTTGTTTAATTGACGGCTTGCAAAAGCTATTGGTCTCTCGTATCCATCGAATTTCTGACTTAATATGGCACTTATAGCCTTGCCGCTGGCATCGGTTGATAAGATGAACTCTTTTGTGCGATCTGGATGGGCTAGAATCGCGTTGAAACAGAGGGCATTTTTCAATGTGCTAAATGCCTGTTCACAGTCTTCCGTCCAGTTGAACGACTCGTCCTTTTGTGTCAATTTAGTGAGAGGTTTCGACGATTTTGCGAAATCTTGTATAAATCTTCGGTAGAAGCCTACTAGTCCGCAAAAAGCTCTGATCTCCTTGACTGATTTTGGCCTTGGATAGTTTTGTATGACTGAAATTTTGTCTGGATCCGGTTTAACACCCTCTCCATTTATTATATGGCCTAAATACTTGGTTTCAGGCTTCAGGAAATTGCATTTACTAGGTTGCAATTTTAAGTTAGCCTGTCTCAATCTCTTGAAAACCTCTGTAAGTCGTTCTAGATGTTCGTCTGGTCCATTCCCATTGAATACAATGACGTCATCCAGGTATACTAGACATTGTTCTCCTCTTAACCCAGATAACACGCTGTTCATGAGTCGTTGAAATGTGCTAGGTGCGTTTACGAGTCCAAATGCCATCTTCGTGAACTGATAATGCTCTCCATTTGTTGTGAATGCTGTCTTTTCCCTATCTTTTTCGTCTAATTCTACTTGCCAGTAGCCGGATGCTAAATCTAGGGTAGTGAATAGATTTGCATTTCCTAACTGATCTAGGGTTTCTTGCATGTTAGCCACAGGAAAATAATCTTTCTTGGTCACTTTGTTTAACCCTCTGAAGTCGATACACACCCTTATCTTGGCCTCTCCATTTTCGGATTTCTTCGGCACGATGACCACTGGAGCTGACCATGGCGAATCGGAGTGTTCTATTACGCCTGCTTCGCGCATTTTCTTTAATTCTTTAGCCAACGGTTCCTGTTGGCTGTAGGGAACTCTGTACGGTGCTTTGGCTATAGGAGGCACATCTTCCGTAATAATTCTATGTTTTACTCTGTGTGTGCACCCTAGTTTACTATCTTCCCATTGAAAGATGTCTTCATACTTTCTAAGTAAATTTAGTAATTTACTTTTTACCTCTTCCGCTAAATAGTCCAAGTTGAATTGTTCCTCAATTCTTCCTTTTCCTTGAACTTCCACAGCGCACACTACATGCTGCTCTTTGGTTACAGCTGGCGTGGCCTGTTGACTCTTCTCCGTGGACTTGGCTTGTCCTCGTTTATTCTTGGTGTTTTCAGCTCGATAATTCTTCATTTCTTCGATTACAGCTGTCTCGACAGGTCCTTTTACCATGATCGACGAATGCTGCTTATCTTGAGCTTGTATCTTCTCAGCGCCCTTCGCGTGAGAATTCTTCTCTCTGCTGACAGCTGTCCCGACTTGTTCTTTTAACGTGGTCGATGAATGCTGTTCTTCTGAAGCCTGTTTATCCCCAGCGCTCCCCTTCTCAAGTATGGCCGACGTGCCAATTAACATGTTTTTTCCTAATGAAAGCTCTTGATTTGTGAAGTTCATCAACTTCACCGGTACCTCTTTTTCAGCTTTTGTTATGACTCTTGCAGCCATAACCCCATGGGTCCTCAGCTCTACGGGTTCCACTACAATATCTTGCCTTGGATTGATCAGATCCTGGACTGCAATACACACGAATTCAGAATTTGGAGGAATCTTCACGGCGCACTTCAATTTAACCAATCCACTGGTTTGTGAAACCGATTTTTCTTGATGAAGGGAGCCATTTTCCATATTTTGAATTCCCGCGTCCTTATCTCGACTTGTGATGGCTGCCCGCTGAATACGTGCCTGAACATTGTTTTGGTTATCAGACACTCTTGCTCGCTGCTCCGCCTTATCGCTGACGTCATCCGCTTGGGTTGCAACATCACATCCAATGACATCGACTGGTGCTGTCGCGGCCATTTTTTCTAGGTCAGTGTTGCTCAGTAGTTTTAAACTAACGTTTTGAAATTTTACTTCCTCTCTTGACAAGAGCACGTCAAATTTACGAATGAAGTCTCTACCTAACAGGCCATCGGCATCTAAATCTAAATCATCTAAACAAACTACCATTTTTTGTCGGAAACTAGAATTTTGGCAATCGAATTTAATTTTGCTTGTGCCGTAATACGACACTGTTGCACCTGTTATTGCTTTTAAACGCCCAATGTCCCCTCTTTGTATTCTATGCCCTTTTACAAATTTTTTCTTAAGAATTGAAACTCTTGACCCTGAGTCTATTAATAATTTTACAGGTGTGCCTTCGATTTGAACTAAAATAAAATTTGGATCATCTGTATATAATTCTAAAACTGAGCGTATATGATTAATTTTGAAAGTTTTTACTGAGACCTCCCGTGCTGGGTCGCGCGCGAGAGGTGATTTCCGTTTAAATTCTGAGTTCGGCGTTCTCCTTGTGGCTTGTACGTGCCTCTACTGTTTCCTTGACTGCCTCTCGATGGTCCTTTGTACCTGCTAGAATTATAGCTCCTATTTTGATTAAAATTTGCCATACAGTCTTTTGCATAGTGCCCTAGTTTTCCACAGCGTGCACAGGAATTTCCCCTCCTGCAATCCCGTCGCATATGACCTATCTTTCCGCAATTATAACATTTTATACCCTGCTGCGGTGTATGTGATACTTTATTTACTGCCCCTACTTCTAGACAACCCCTTTTATTTGAGACTAGTTCTAATTCTTCTTGCTCTGCCAGTTCCACAGCTTCTTCAAATGTTAGATCAGTTTTAAATTTCATAAATGGCATGAGAACTTTTTTAATATCAGGTCTTAGTTCATCTTTAAAGCACGATAACATTTGTTTATCTACATATTCTTCATTTCCATCTTGTGATTTTATTAATTCTAATTTTAGATTTCTTAAACGTTCTGCAAATTTTTGTACTGATTCCCCTACATTTTGGGTGCATTTTCTGAACTCTCTGTGTATTTGGTCTGCATTTCTACGTTTCGCGAATCTTTTTATAAATTTTTCTCTAAATTCTGCAAATGTTATCGTTGAAAGATGTAACTCTATATTTGTACAATAAAATTTTAAAGCATCCCCATTTAATTTTGTCCGAATTAGGTCTACTATATCTCTTTCACTGAATTTTCTAACACTTGTTGCTACCAGTACTTTTCTAAAATAATCTTCTACATTTTCCCCATAAAATTCTGGTAATTGAGCTATTATAGTACTTCTTAATGCTAACATTTCTGATTCTGTTTTAACTGTTAATTTATTAGAACTAGCCGCAGCATTACCACCCGGAGTGCTGTCTCCTGGCATGGTTTTTTAATATATGTGAACAAAATATTTTGAAAC
>OY720449.1:36474118-36566618 GCA_963082715.1 Harpalus rubripes
TATATATATATATATATACATAATGAGTGTGTACTAAGTACGAATACGTGTATTTTAAGGTCAGATTTGGGATAAAACTGTAAGATAAAAATGCTTTTAAATCTAACAACATTGATCAAGGACTCGTCTCCTTCTGTGCAGTGTTATGAAGATGATACTGTAACGTTTTTATATTTATCTGGGTGAAGTGTTAATATTAGACAATTATTATTAATTAAAATAAAAGTTTATTATAACGATAAAAAGATATAAAATATAATTAAAAGATGATATATATATATATATATATATATATATATATATATATATATATATATATATATATATATTGTAACGTTTTATTTATTTGGGTGAAGTGTAAATATTAGACAATTATTATTAATGAAAATAAAAGTTTATTATAAAGATAAATAGAAATTAAATATAATTAAAAGATGATAAATATAACTAACACTACGATTAAACAAATATTAAGACTAAGAATATTATAAAACACTTAAACACTAAGATTATTTATTTCAACAATATGTAGATCACTTATTTATTTATACAACAATGTTTATTTATATCCACCACTTGTCTGCTATCTGTTTATATCACCAACTGTTTAACACGCAACGCTTATTTATATCAGACTGTCCAATGCCTTCGCTAACAGTCCTTATATACCTCAACATCCGTATTCCAGAACTCACTAGAAGATTTCTAGATAAAACACAATGGGTTACATCAACCGCGTAATTAAGCAGGTGCCGACACGTCTGCTGCGTCATCGTTAACAATAGACACACGCTCGTCCCTGCGACAACGGCGGCGACAGCGACAGGGACAGAGGCGGTAACAGTGGCGGCGACGGCGCGCACTGCACATAACACTGCCCCTTCCTTAATACTGTTTCGTCCCGGAATATTTCGTGATGACGAAATCTGCATGCATTACCCTTAGTGCATTTCGAAGTTTTGAAGAAATGACAGTCAATGGTCCGCTCGACTTCTTCTTTATGTCCGTTAGGGTTAAAGCTGCAAACGAGAATTTCTACGCCGGTAAAACGGAAGAGGACTTCTATCATGTTCCTAACAATCCTCCAATCTAAACCATCGAGACCACAGCCTAAATTCGGTACGGCTAGCTTCAAAATGTCATTCTCAAGCAGATGATCCCTCAAATCGCACAACGATTTCCACAGGTTGCGGTACGACGGCTTCTGGTACGAGCGTGGTTTTGTAACCAGGTAATAGATGTACCGCTGATGGTCTGCATTACTATCCCTCAGGCGCAGCGTTTTCCCAACAGTTGGGCGTTGGTTGGCCAGTTCTTGTTGTCGCCCAAATTTCGCCTTAAAGGCTGAAGCTATGCCACGGGACATCTTTAAGTCTTCTGATACGCAGTGACCGAGGGAATAATCTGAAGACACGGTGAATAGATCTCGGTGTTCTTCTTTCGTCACGCCGAACCGCGCCTTGCGGCCAAAGGAATAGTTCTCCATGAAGTTTTCAAAAGTTGGTTCTTGTGTTATGATCCGACGAACCGTTGCTCCGTTATGGACTTTGTGATTGTCTCCGGCGAAAGGGGCTAGCCGATTAAAGTGTACTACTCTCGGCTTCCCGCTAGGTTGTTTCTTAATTCTGTATACCACGTCGTTTATCCTTTTGACTACCTCATAGGGGCCTCCCCAATTTTTTTGCAGCTTTGTGGGTTGTAAAGCCACACTAAGTCCCCAGGTTGATATCCACCCTTTTCGGCCTTGATGTCATACCGGTCCTTCATTCGGTCCATTCTTCTCCGTAAGTCCGTAACGTAATCTTCCCCGGCCAGATCTTCCCCAGGTTTACTGCCGAACACCAAGTCACATGGTAAGCGCAACTCGCGCCCGAATAAGATGTTCGCAGGAGTTTGCCCTGTTGTTTCATGCACGGATTAACGATAAGCCAACAGGAACAGATGGGGGTGTCGGTCCCAGTCTCTTTGGTGGTTGGAGACTACCTTCGACAAATATCGGTTGATCGTTCTGTTCATTCGTTCAACCATGCCATCAGACTGCGGATGTAAAGCAGTTGTTCTAGTTTTATTAATTCCTAATATCTTACAGACATTTTGGAAAACGGCAGACTCAAAATTTCTTTCCTGGTCGGAGTGGAGTTCACGTGGTACTTCGAATCGGCATATACATTTTTTAACTAAAGTTTCAGCGACCGTGGTGGCTTCCTGGTTGGGTAATGGATATGCTTCAACCCACTTGGTGAAGTAGTCCATGACAACCACGATGTATTTATTTCCTTCATCACTTTCTGGGAATGGTCCAGCCACATCAATCGCGATACGCTCAAATGGACTGCCGACGTTGTATTGACGCATTGGAGCTTTTCGTCGTTTATGTGGACCGTTACTTCCAGCGCAAACCACACATTTCTTGCACCAATCTTTAACATCTTCCGTGAAGTTAACCCAGTAAAACCGCTGGCGCAATCTTTCTAGCGTTTTGATGACTCCGAAATGGCCTGCAGATCCGTGATGGATCTCTTTTAACACGTCTGGTACTCTACTCTTAGGAATAACTAACTGAGTTCTCTTCTCAGTTCCATCAGCATTTTCTACCACACGCTTAAACATGCCATCCTCAATCACCATGGAGTCCCATTGCGCCCAGTACGATTTTACACTCGGTGAGTGCGGTGCAATATCTTCCCATACAGGTTTGCTCTCCTCTGCTTTACATTCGAGTATAATTTTCAAAGTTGGGTCTTTTTCTTGATCTTCGTGTAGTCCATTGGGCTGCCAATTATCGTCGACTACTGTTGTTCTGGAGACGATGGAAAATTTCTCTTCTAGTCGACTACAATGCTTGCAATCATCTTGGCGCGGCCTTCTGGACAATGCGTCGGCATTACGATGGCTGATACCTGTTCTATGCTCGATTTTGAAATCGTATTCCTGCAGTCTTTCAATCCATCTAGCCACCTGACCTTCAGGATTCTTGAACTGTAGCAGCCATTTTAATGCAGCATGGTCAGTTCTAATCAAAAATTTCTTTCCATACAAATATTTGTAGAAATGTTCCACGGATTTCACGACTGCCAATAGTTCTTTTCTGGTAACATAATAATTTCTCTCTGGTTTTGACAAAGTCTTACTAAAATAGGCAATAACCTTCTCATATCCGTCTTGTATCTCGGAAAGAACGCCACCAATTCCCACGTTGCTTGCATCTGTGTCTAGTATGAATTCTCCTTCAGGTAACGGATAACTCAGGACAGGTGCGCTTGTCAAAGCATGTTTCAGTTCTTTGAACGCAACTTTGCAGTCCATTTCCCAGATAAATCTTCGACCTTCTTCAGTAAGCTTTGTCAGTGGCTTGGCTATGTTGGCAAATCCAGGTACATATCGCCGATAATAAGTACACAAACCAAGAAAACTTCTAAGTTCGTGTTTGTCTCTAGGCGCTGGCCAATCTCTCACAGCCTTTATCTTTTCCGGGTCAACTGCAATACCCTTATCAGAAACCACGTGTCCAAGATAATGAACTTCCTTTTGGAACAGATGACACTTCTTGGGGCTGAGCTTCTGGTTAGCCTTCCGCAATCTCTGGAAAACCTCTCCAAAATTCTTCATGTGGTCCTCGAATGTTTTACCTACCACAATAATGTCGTCGAGATAGACTAAACAGGTTTTCCATGATAGCCCAGCCAATACTGTCTCCATAAGTCGTCCAAACATTGCAGGGGCATTGCAGAGCCCAAATGGCATTACAGTAAATTGCCAGAGTCCGGTACCAATGGTGAATGCTGTCTTTTCCTTATCTTTTGAATCCAAATCTACTTGCCAGTATCCGCTCTTCAGATCCAGAGTGGAGAAAATCTTCGAGCCAGCCAAAGTGTCTAGTGTATCGTCTATTCGAGGTAGCGGGTAGCTATCCTTCTTGGTGACGTTAAGTTGACGGTAATCGACGCAAAATCGTGTAGAGCCATCCTTCTTCTTTACTAACACCACTGGTGAAGCCCATGGACTGCTTGAAGGTTCTATCACACCTTCCATTTTCATGTCCTCAATAATTCTTTCTGCTTCCTCACGCTTCGCCAATGGTAGTCTTCTTGGTGGTTGGCGGATGGGTCTTGCGTCGCCTGTGTCTATCTTATGGTGAACCACTTTAGTTCTCCCGTTGTTCTTCTTGTCAACTTGAAACACACCTTGAAATCTTCCAATTAATTTCTTCGCCTTGGTTCTCTGGTCGGCATTAAGTTCTTGGAAGGAGGTTGATAATTGGTTAATTAATGTGTCCGGAACGTCCTGAGATAGGTTTCCTTTGGCCTTAACAGTTCGAATAATCGAGGAAACTTCCAACAACAGGATAAAAATTCACGTTCATTATTCGAACTGGTATTAATTGACTGGCTTTGATCAGTGATTTTCCTACAACAACTCCAGTACCAGTCTTCACATCATCATTTTTGGGCTCAAGCATAACAATATTCCCCTCACAGAAACTACCATCTAATTGTGCTTGCACAATAGATTCACTTCGTTCTGGAAGGGTAACATCTTCGGCCATTAGTACGCGCACAGCTTTGTCTTCTCGTGGGTTTAAAACAAGTTCTTCTTCATTGACCATCATTACTCCATTCTTCAGGCCAAGTTTAAAACCGTGCTTTTTCATTACGTCCATGCCGAGTATTAATTCATCTTCAACGTCAGCTACCAGCGCGCGATGTTTAAAGGATGTGTTTCCAATAGTGATGGTCATATCTATTTCTCCTAATGTGGTAGCTTGTTCTCCCGTTGCTGTACGTAATCGCCACTTGGTTGGTTGAAGATGCGTCTTGCCTGTGTTCTTTACTAAATCGGGTCTAATTATAGTTTTTGTCGCACCCGTATCTAATAACATTTTCAGTGGCCTTCCATTAACAAAGCCATTCACGTAGATGCTGCTGGCTTGATGATGAAGGGATGCGACATAACTTATTGATTGTGGGGCTACTAGATTACGGGTCGACGATTGCCCTGACGCATCAACCCGACTTAGTTTTCCAACTCCTTTTCTTCTTTTGTCGATTCCATCTTCTTTTGCATTTTTCCAAAAACTAAGTTTCTTTCTTTCAGCAAAAATCGTCGCATTTTCACTTCTAGATCTTCCGTGTCTTCTTTTCTCTCGGCATCAATATTGCGCACTACCAACAGACGAGTTTCTTTCTTCCGGCAAACACTTCATTTACATTTCGTCGCATTTTTTCTTCTAGGTCTTCCGTGTCTTCTTTTCTCTCGGCATCAATATTTCGCACTCGAGATTGATTACGTGAAGCTAGTTTGGCAGCTTCATGTTCTAGTGCATATGAGAGTGCGTCAATTAATGTTTTTGGGCGGGCCAATCGCAGTGCTTGCTGCGTTTCGCTATCTCGAACTCCGTAGATGAATGCTTAAACGGCCAGGCACTCCAAAACGCTGTCAGGAGCTGCAGGATGTGCGAGACGAACCAAACGAGCTACGTCGACTTCAAATTCTTGAAGGCTTTCTTTTGAACTCTGATAGCGGTTCCTCAGTTGCGTCTGGTACACCTGCTCCAGGTGCGCATTGCCATACCGCATGTCCAACCGCATGACTAGTTGGTCGTAGTCCTCTTGTTCTTTTTCCTTCAGCGTTTGTAGGATGTCGATAGCTTCCCCACGCAACGAAACAGTCAACGCTGTAGCCTTCTCTTTGGACGTCCAGTTATGTGCTTTCGCAGCCGCTTCAAATTGTTTTAAATAGTTTGGCCACGAAGATTTTCCATCAAATTCCGGCGTTTTAATGTGCATTGTTGTACTAGTATCAGGTTTTACTACTTTACTTTCTTCTTGTAAACCTGCCTTCACTACATCGAAATTTGGCATTGGCGACAATGTAATTCTAGTGACCTTCTCTCGTAATTCTTCGATCTGCTTGTCATACTTATCTTCTAAATTCTTCAGGTCTTCTACAGTTTTTCTAGAATTCTCCTCTAATTTTTCTAAACTTCTAGAATGTTCCATTAACTCTTCTTTTAATATTCTAGAATTTTCTGCCAAGTCTTCTTTTAATGTTCTGGAATTTTCTTCTAATTTTTGTTCTAATGTTGTGGAATTTTCTTCTAGTTTTTGTTCTAGTGTTCTAGAATTTTCTTCCGCTTTTCTAGAACTTTCTTCTATAAGTTTACGAATGTCACACTGAATTTCGAATAAGTAATCATCAGGATTTTCACCGGCATCGATTAATGCTTCTCTTAGTCTCTCTTGTAGAACTGACTTCTTTCCTGTTGTGTCCAAATCTCTTTCTTCCAATTCGGTCTTGAGATCACTTACTTTTAATTCATTTAGTTTTAATTGTTTAGTCGCCATATTATTTATTTTTATTTAACACTTCACAGTTTATGAACCCCACACCTGACACCAATTGTAACGTTTTTATTTATTTGGGTGAAGTGTAAATATTAGACAATTATTATTAATGAAAATAAAAGTTTATTATAAAGATAAATAGAAATTAAATATAATTAAAAGATGATAAATATAACTAACACTACGATTAAACAAATATTAAGACTAAGAATATTATAAAACACTTAAACACTAAGATTATTTATTTCAATAATATATAGATCACTTATTTATTTATACAACTATGTTTATTTATATCCACCACTTGTCTACTATCTGTTTATATCACCAACTGTTTAACACGCAACGCTTATTTATATCAGACTGTCCAATGCCTTCGCTAACAGTCCTTATATACCTCGGCATCCGTATTCCACAACTCACTAGAAGATTTCTAGATAAAACACAATGCGTTACATCAACCGCGTAATTAAGCAGGTGCCGACACGTCTGCTGCGTCATCGTTAACAATAGACACACGCTCGACAGGGACAGAGGCGGTAACAGTGGCGGCGACGGCGGGCACTGCACATAACAATATATATGTCGCGGGGTAGTATCACTGGCAAACTCTATGTCGACCAACACTATTTCAAACCACAGCGATAATATAAACGTGATGATCTCAGCGAGGCGGACCTGCACTCACTCCTGAGCGCCGCTACACACTGATTCCATCCAAGCATTGTAGCCAAAAATGCTTGACGTTTCGATTACGACAATACAATTAAAAGATTATAAGTGATTCATGTAATACTTGATTCATTAAATGATCGTTACGACATGCTTTGATATTACAATCTCCGACACGGCCATTCTGACGTTTCACACGTCCTCGTGTGAACTATCTGAAAACAAAGAATTTATCCACAGTATTTTCGCTCGGCTATCTCTGACCAATAAGTGCTCAAATAGTTACAACTTTGTTCACATTTATATTAAGCTCAAAATTTAGCTATAGTACACTAAATTATTTAATGGACGCCTTTTTTACAAGACGTCAAACAAAACATAATTCTGTGACAATACATTTCACCAGTAAATACATGACTACCAATATCAGTATTCAAGCATTGTTATAGCTTGTCCAACAGCGACAGACCATAATTGCTTAACCAGCAATCGATCGCTATTCCATCTTCGCTTAACCAGCGCAAGAAAACCATACCGTCATTGCTTACCCAGCAATGGAACACCCTTCCGTCATCGCTTAACCAGCTCGGAAAACCACACCGTCATTGCTTACCCAGCAATGGAACACTATTCCGTCATCGCTTAACCAGCTCGGAAAACCACAGCGTCATTGCTTACCCAGCAATGGAACACTATTCCGTCATCGCTTAACCAGCTCGGAAAACCACACGACAGAGGCACCTAGTTAGCATGTTACCTTCGGCAGAGGTATCACAGTAGCATGCCGACACACCATGACAGAGGCATCCAGTAGCATATCATCTTCCATCACGGTTAATAATTCTAAAGACTTTAACGAAAATGTCCAATCTCCAGACCAACGCCTCGATTGCTGCTTAGCCACTTTTGTTATAAAAGTTTGTCGGCTCTTCAAAGTTTTAGGCACCCCTGTGAATTTTCAACGATCCACTCGATTAGCCTAACTAAATTGTGGTCTCAACCTCCAGAAGGTTCATTATTGTACGCATGAACCGCTCTACTTAAAAATTAGAACATGGATTCATGTGTTATATAAATAATACGTAATACCTAATCGAAATAATCCGGCATGCTTAAGCTTAAAGCTATCAAAATGTTCTAAATTTGTTAAATAATTCAAACACATAGTTCTTCTTTTCGTGTTCCTAACTGTATTTTGGCTTAGTGTTTTTTAGTTTAATTTTTTTGACAAGTTGGTTTTTGCTCTTATTGGAGGTTAGTAAGTTTTAGTCAGTTGATCTTACACTGTCACAGGTGATGCTGTCTTTTATGTTTCTCGTTTGGCCTACAAATCCTCACAGGTATTTTATAAAAAAAATTGTTGTTTATTTAAACTTGTTGTTTATTATTGCTTGATTATACTCTGGAAAATGATTGTTGTTGATTTGTGTCATATATTATTATTGTAGCACTTGATGAAGGTGAAATAATATACTGAAACGTTCGCAAGAGGAGATGTAAAAACAATTTTTTTATCTTCCTTTACATCCATCATCCGATGAACTTTCTTCAATTAAATTTATCCTTGTATACGATCAAAATATTTTAAAGCAATTTGTTCCAGCGTCCATCACGCTGCACTTAGGCGTCCCAAACATTAAGACAAACAATTGAAAAGCAAGTCCCGTCTTGTCAGACTTCTCTGCTTCCAATTGCTGACAGATTTCTGTTGCTCAATTGTTTTTCAAGTAAAACAGTCGGCTTCACAACCGTGGCAGGCTCCAGTCCGAGCACCAGCTGTCCTGTGCAACTCCTCTGCGGATGATCTAGCTTGCCACAATTTAAACATTCAACAAATTATTCAAAAATATAATGCTTCGTCGTATTTCACGTGTATACAACCTTCTGAGTCAACTTCCTATGAAGTCCTCGTCAGAAGGTGGCCAGCACAGCAGGTAATCACAGACGCGTTTCGCACTTCTTGGTGCTCATCAGTGTGATGTAACCTGGGGGCCTCTGTCTCATCCACAGAGGTGGAATCACGGAGCAGAGGCCACCCAACCTAGCTGTGCCAGCAACGGTCTTATGACCGTTCGCTACAGGTAACTGGCCTGTAGAAGGTAGTGTTAATACCCACAGAGCCATCTACCTGCAAAAGGCTTGACTGAGCCAAAATTGCAAATTGCAAACTAGTTGCGAATTTTGCCGTGAAAACGTACATTATTCAAAAATATAATGCTTCGTCGTATTTCACGTGTATACAACCTTCTGAGTCAACTTCCTATGAAGTCCTCGTCAGAAGGTGGCCAGCACAGCAGGTAATCACAGACGCGTTTCGCACTTCTTGGTGCTCATCAGTGTGATGTAACCTGGGGGCCTCTGTCTCATCCACAGAGGTGGAATCACGGAGCAGAGGCCACCCAACCTAGCTGTGCCAGCAACGGTCTTATGACCGTTCGCTACAGGTAACTGGCCTGTAGAAGGTAGTGTTAATACCCACAGAGCCATCTACCTGCAAAAGGCTTGACTGAGCCAAAATTGCAAATTGCAAACTAGTTGCGAATTTTGCCGTGAAAACGTACATTATTCAAAAATATAATGCTTCGTCGTATTTCACGTGTATACAACCTTCTGAGTCAACTTCCTATGAAGTCCTCGTCAGAAGGTGGCCAGCACAGCAGGTAATCACAGACGCGTTTCGCACTTCTTGGTGCTCATCAGTGTGATGTAACCTGGGGGCCTCTGTCTCATCCACAGAGGTGGAATCACGGAGCAGAGGCCACCCAACCTAGCTGTGCCAGCAACGGTCTTATGACCGTTCGCTACAGGTAACTGGCCTGTAGAAGGTAGTGTTAATACCCACAGAGCCATCTACCTGCAAAAGGCTTGACTGAGCCAAAATTGCAAATTGCAAACTAGTTGCGAATTTTGCCGTGAAAACGTACATTATTCAAAAATATAATGCTTCGTCGTATTTCACGTGTATACAACCTTCTGAGTCAACTTCCTATGAAGTCCTCGTCAGAAGGTGGCCAGCACAGCAGGTAATCACAGACGCGTTTCGCACTTCTTGGTGCTCATCAGTGTGATGTAACCTGGGGGCCTCTGTCTCATCCACAGAGGTGGAATCACGGAGCAGAGGCCACCCAACCTAGCTGTGCCAGCAACGGTCTTATGACCGTTCGCTACAGGTAACTGGCCTGTAGAAGGTAGTGTTAATACCCACAGAGCCATCTACCTGCAAAAGGCTTGACTGAGCCAAAATTGCAAATTGCAAACTAGTTGCGAATTTTGCCGTGAAAACGTACATTATTCAAAAATATAATGCTTCGTCGTATTTCACGTGTATACAACCTTCTGAGTCAACTTCCTATGAAGTCCTCGTCAGAAGGTGGCCAGCACAGCAGGTAATCACAGACGCGTTTCGCACTTCTTGGTGCTCATCAGTGTGATGTAACCTGGGGGCCTCTGTCTCATCCACAGAGGTGGAATCACGGAGCAGAGGCCACCCAACCTAGCTGTGCCAGCAACGGTCTTATGACCGTTCGCTACAGGTAACTGGCCTGTAGAAGGTAGTGTTAATACCCACAGAGCCATCTACCTGCAAAAGGCTTGACTGAGCCAAAATTGCAAATTGCAAACTAGTTGCGAATTTTGCCGTGAAAACGTACATTATTCAAAAATATAATGCTTCGTCGTATTTCACGTGTATACAACCTTCTGAGTCAACTTCCTATGAAGTCCTCGTCAGAAGGTGGCCAGCACAGCAGGTAATCACAGACGCGTTTCGCACTTCTTGGTGCTCATCAGTGTGATGTAACCTGGGGGCCTCTGTCTCATCCACAGAGGTGGAATCACGGAGCAGAGGCCACCCAACCTAGCTGTGCCAGCAACGGTCTTATGACCGTTCGCTACAGGTAACTGTGGACAAATTCACAATTTGACAAAACTGGCATGGTCACCCCGAAAACAATCACAAGGAGCCTGATCGGCCACAGCCTCATCAAAACCAAAACGCCAAGTTTTATAGCTACGACCATGCTCACCGGAAATTTAATAAAGTCATAGTATGTTCTGGGAATAGACTCAGGGACTATTTCAAACCACTACCATATTTGTACCTAAATTTCAATATTCATGAAAGTTCCATCCGTAACGACTCAGGGTTTTGGAACATGGACGTGCAGGAACTTGAACAACTTCATACAAATTGTACCATGAACAATTGATAAAAGTTCACTCAGATTTGAACTGTCTGCACAGCGCTATATTATTCACGCTAACATGGTACATCCAATACATTCTCTCACTATCAGTGCTACACATCGCCTCATTCGTAGATCTTGGGCAGGATGCTCGCCCATTCTGGCTTATTATTTCGAGACAGACTGGTACAGACTTCGTCCATAATTATAGCTCTCCCGCCACTGTCAACAATATTTTTCCCAAATAGCATCATCGTACGGTAACTGATCGAAGATACCTGAACCTGAATATTCAAAAGTCCACATGCAATTTATACATTAACAAAATCATCAAAACAAATCCCGTAGCAGCCTCGGACACAAGCCGCTGTCCTTCTAGCAAAAACTAGTGATTGCAGGCAGAAACGAACCACTGGCCATACATCACCGTATTTGGACCAATGATCACTCATGCATCATTAGTATGGCGGCCAAAATGTAACAAAACACAGCACAAGCGTCTTTGCGGAAGCGCAACGATAGTTTTTCTTTGTATCACATACCACAGGCGCTATGAATACCTGTCCAAGTGCAGTAATGGAATTGATTCTGGGGCCAACGTCTTTGCACTCTGCAAGACAAAACACTTCAAGTTTGGAGATCTCGTAGGCCACTCATAATTTCTAAAACAAAAAGCTACACAAGAGAGTTTTTGGTAATCGCCTTCGGTGGACAGTAGTAAGGCCACTCTTCCAAATAGACTATCTGTCCTGGTTTAGGGATATTTCTAAACTAGAGTCAGCAGAAACGGATCGATTTTATTTGGTCCGTGCTGCCAAATAAAGGAATCCATACACAACGGTTTCATTATATCTCAAGCAATAAATCTGTGTGCTCAATAAACTAAAACAAGCTCTCAAAGGAGAAGCAATCTACTTAACGTCAGATAACCAGGCTGCTTTCACTTGTGAATCAAAGCTAAAATGGGTACCGTAGTGAGTCTTAGGCACTTCCTGTGGATACTTGAAAAGCCATAATTCATAGCCTGGAGATATTAATTTCACCCTCGACGATAAACGTTAAACTGCTATTAGCTCTCAACAAAAGGGACTTTGAATTATGACAAGTATCTTTACTAGTCATTGTTCTATAAAATACCAAATTTCAGTTCATCAAAACTTTGGAGTGGCTTCCAGACATTCAGTCAAAACACGCTACAGCAGATCTTACTAGTCGCGGTGACAAAAGTCACCAGCGCTAAAAGCCCTCAACCTAATAATGATAATAACAATATCATCTATCTACAATTTGTAGCTCAGTAAACTTTATCTCCAGTTAATAAAATATTAATCTTTAGCATAGTTTTCTAACATATTTCCACCTTTAATTATCTTCCCTGAAGATCTCCAGTGAAATTTTCATGTTATAGTTTCTATTTCGGTACACCATGGTTCTGCACCCGCATCGGTCATATCTGGATAAAAAGTAAGTAACGATATATCAGGTGCCTCAAGGTTGCAGTGTACCTACTCAACGTGTCTGTTAGTTTGCGAAACTTGTACAATGAAAACATTTTACAATCTTTCTTGACATACCGAAACGCTTTAAGGAATTTGTATTAGTTCGTATGTCATTTCACAAATAACTAACTAAATCGCAAACTGGTTGATACTCCCGATCTGTGACTACTTGACCTATATTCAGTATAATAATATTGTCACGTCGCAGACGATGTAAAGGAGTAGAATCAAGCTACCAAAAATTAAATACTCATTACGTCATACAAGCTCAATGACAAAACATCAATCAAAATATAACAACTGCCAGGAACACCTACTGTAATGAATAATATCTTAAATAACATATATGGAGATCGGTAATCCGGATCATCGGCCATCACAATATCATAAACAACAAACTCAACTTCGTCTCTCGTTTCTCAGCAAGCAACTGACCGAATTGCTTTTATTACAACAGCAACCCAATTGCCACCAACATAGCTCACAACGATATCTTGAGCTTTGTAATAAAATCTCTTACCAGTATTGGAAGACCGCTTAACATAAATTCAGTACTCATTACTCACGGTCCTACTTAACGAGCTCTTGTAATTTCGTCACCACTCTCTGGGTGGGACACAGACGGAATCCTTGTTACTGGTCAATGCCCTATGATGAAAACCAACAGAACACAAACCCACATACAATATTGTGGATCGCAGGCGAATCCCACTTCTGATGTCGCGGGGTAGTATCACTGGCAAACTCTATGTCGACCAACACTATTTCAAACCACAGCGATAATATAAACGTGATGATCTCAGCGAGGCGGACCTGCACTCACTCCTGAGCGCCGCTACACACTGATTCCATCCAAGCATTGTAGCCAAAAATGCTTGACGTTTCGATTACGACAATACAATTAAAAGATTATAAGTGATTCATGTAATACTTGATTCATTAAATGATCGTTACGACATGCTTTGATATTACAATCTCCGACATATATATATATATATATATATATATATATATATATATATATATATATATATATATATACCGGGTGTCTTAGGCCGACCGACACATGGGTGATTAACATGTAAAATTAGTTAATTGTGAATAGTATCTCCCCAGTGCATGATATTAAGATGAAATTTTGCATGCTTATCCGGGGATACTATTTCTATGGATTTCAATTCAAATCAGTCAATTTACAAGTGTAATATTAGAATAAATTAAGAAAAATTGTAGAAGTACCATGAATGTTATTCATATCTTGAAAATAATAGTATCTAAGCAACAGCTCTGATAGAGTAGGGGTAAAGTGCGCGCTTCACAATTTAGATAGTCGGGTTCGAAACCAACCGACAGCAATATTTATTTTTTAATTTTTTCTTTTCAAAATAATTTTAATTATTAATATGTTTTTAATCTTTTATTAATATTTAATTTAATAAAGTGGATACATTGTACGTAACAAGATTTATTTATTTAAAAAATATTAAATCGTACCTACTAATTACAACATTAAAATTTAAAAATTATAATAAATATTCAAAATGGCCGCCGTTTTGCGCTAAGCAAAATCTGAGATGATCGTAACATTGCTGTCTCTCGTTGCTTAGCTGTCGATTAGAAATAAGCCTACATTCATTCCTTTATTGCCGCTTTCAGGTCTTCTAAAGTGGTCAATTCATAATGGCAGTAAATTTTTGATTTTAAATGACCCCAAATAAAAAAATTTAAGGGGCTTAGATCAGGAGACCTTGCCGGCCAATTAATTGGTCCATTTAAACCAATCCAAGAATCTGGAAATGAATTGTCCAAATATTCTTTGACAATTTGCACGTTATGCGCTGGACACCCATCCTGTTGAAACCATATCCTCTCCATATTTAATTCTGTAAGTCTAGGCCCAACTACTGTTTCCAATAAATCTAAATATTTTGGACCGTTCAATGTCCCTTCAATAAAATATGGTCCAATAATGTGTGATCCCAAAATTCCCGCCCAAACATTAACCTTCTGGTGATATTGGGTTCTTGATAAATTTTGAAGAGTTGGTTTATCTTTTGACCAGTGGCGAAAGTTTTGCACATTCGGTTCGTTATGAAGAGTAAATGTGCATTCATCGGTATAACAGAGGGAGTACAAAAAGTTTCTGTTTTCATTGGCTTTATCCATAATTGTTTCACAATAAGTTGCTCTTCTTTCTTCGTCGCCGTCTCGCAATTCTTGATGGTTACCTACTTTGTAACTTCTAAATCCATTTTTCTTAAGTATTCTAGCAATTTTTGTTCTACTTATTCCACATTCCATTTGTAAACTTCTTAAACTAATAGTAGGCTCCACTTCAACCCGCGCAATTATTATTTCTTCAAATTCATTTTCAATTGGTTGTATTTCCTGCTTTGTGTGATTAGCAACACACCCAGTTTCATCAAATCTGTTAATAATACGCCTTACACGGGATTTATTAACTACTTTTTCTGGATTTGAAATACATTAGCAGTTTGCTGTAGGCTATTACCAATGTGAAATAATTTCACAATACGAATTTTATCTTTTGTAGTTAAATCCATATTATTTAAATAACACTAGCAACAAATAAATATAGTACAATACAAATCTGCATTTGACGTTTGATTATTCAAATCAAATGTTCTCGTTTTTTTGTTTTCGTCAGGGCTAATTATAATTTGAAGAAATTTAATTTATAATAAACCAATAAAGCAAATAATAAAATATTTTTTAAATAAATAAATCTTGTTACGTACAATGTATCCACTTTATTAAATTAAATATTAATAAAAGATTAAAAACATATTAATAATAAAAGTTATTTTGAAAAGAAAAATTTAAAAAATAAATATTGCTGTCGGTTGGTTTCGAACCCGACTCTCTAAATTGTGAAGCGCGCACGTTACCCCTACTCTATCAGAGCTGTTGCTTAGATACTATTATTTTCAAGATATGAATAACATTCATGGTACTTCTACAATTTTTCTTAATTTATTCTAATATTACACTTGTAAATTGACTGATTTGAATTGAAATCCATAGAAATAGTATCCCCGGATAAGCATGCAAAATTTCATCTTAATATCTTGCACTGGGGAGATACTATTCACAATTAACTAATTTTACATGTTAATCGCCCATGTGTCGGTCGGCCTAAGACACAATAAAATAATCACTACAATTTATTATTATAACAAATATTCGAATAATCCTCCGTTTTCAGCCAAGCAATAACCAAGTCTATTGTAGAATGAATTTCTTACATTAGCGAGCTGCCTATTTGTGATTAAGGCGCTCTCCTCCATGATAGCTTCTCTCAATGAATTAATATTTGGGTGGCGCTGCTTATAAATTTTACATTTAAGATGACCCCATAAAAAAAGTCGCAAGGTGCTAAATCAGGAGATCTGGCTGGCCAATTTAAAGTTCCACCACGACCAATCCAGCGATTTGGAAATGCTTGGTTTAAATAATCTCACTTACTCCGAAATGAGCTGGGCAGCCATCTTGTTGAAACCAAACATCCTGATTTTCGCGCGCTACGCTGTCTAATGCAGGGCCGATCTCATTAATCAAGAGTTCTAAGTATGTTTCAGAATTTAAGTTGCCAACGATCTCAAATGGTCCAATAATATTGCTATTAAAAATGCCTGCCCAAATATTAATTTTTTGAGGATATTGCGTTCTGGTGGTAACATTTAATCTTGGATTTTCTAGAGCCCAGTGCCTATCATTTTGAACGTTTGGTTCATTGTTTAATGTAAAAGTACACTCATCGGTAAAGCAAATAGATGGAAGAAAATCACGATCCCGATTTGCTCGTTCTTGCATATCTTCACAAAAAACTCGCCTACTTTCTTCATCAATGGGCGAAATGTCTTGATGGCATTGCATCTTATAAGGGTGGTGTTTATGTTTTTTAAGAATGCGCAATACAGTAGAATGAGCAATCTCACATTCCTGCGCTATTATTCTTGAACTTAATTTAGGATTAAAATTTATTAATTCCAGAACTCTTTGTTCGTTTTCTAAATTAATGCGATTATTTTTATTTCCTATAAATAAAGATATGATTTGTTTGTAAATCTCTTAAAAAATATTCAAATTTAAATTTACCTGTACTATTTTCCGCCGCAACACTTGCCGTGGATTCAAATTTTTGAACATACGCGCGTATTGTTGTAGCGCTTGGAATTGGCCTATTTGGAAATTTCACGGCGAATAAATCTCTAACTATACGTAAACAATTTCCACTATAAAAAGTTTTTATTATAAAAACCCTTTCTTCGTTAGAATAAACTGAATTCATTTTGATATTTTACCGTCAAATTAGTTATTTATCTGTCAAACGTCAGACATTTATTTGTTTCTATTTTTGTTTCAATTCCATGGCTATTTGATATTTTCAACGTAATTTTCAATATTTTTTTATTTAATTTCTGTCGTTACAAAGCATGTAAAAGTAATTCTGTTTATTGATTTAGATGCAGAATTTTATGCTCTACAACATTTATTTGAAGCATTTTTGTCTAAAATAATTTGGGGAGCAATGCGCACGAAAAAACTGTTTTTCTCATATGAATCGCCTATGTACACAGGTATGATGTTCCACCCGGTATATATATATATATATATATATATATATATATATATATATATATATATATATATATATATATATATATATATATAACGAACCTACGATTAAACAAATATTAAGCACTAATTAAGACTAAGAATATTATAAAACACTTAAACATTAAGATTATTTATTTAAACAATATATAAGTCACTTATTTATTTATATAACAATATTTATTTATGTTCACCACTTGTCGACTATCTCTTTGTATCACCAACTATTCACACGCGACGCTTATTTATATCAGACTGTCCAATGCCTTCGCTAACAGTGCTTATACACTCCGGCATTTGTATTCGAGAAATTTCTAGAGCACTATTCTAGATAAAAACTCAAACACAACAGGTTACATCAAACGCGTAATTAAGCAGGTTTCGACTAGTCTGTTGCGTCATCGCTAAAAATAGACACTCGCTCGTCCCTGCGACAGCGGCGGGGACAGCGGCGATGACAGTGGCGGCGACGGCGGGCGCTGCGCATTACAATACGAAAATTTATGCCAATCCACTCGTACAACACACTCACTTCCAAGGTGACATATACAAAGTATCGGATTAGTCAAATATTTGGGTGTTACCTATGAACGTGAAGAAGTGCTCTTTACTTCATATTGGTCGGAATAACCCTCAACTTCTATATGTAATTGGAGGGCATTGACTACAGTTCACCAGTACTCAATTGGAACTAGGTATTGCTATCTCGCATACCTATGCTGAAATGGGAGTAACAAGTTTTGACTGTAATGAAAATGGCCAATGCAATAGTTTATTTGCTGGAGATTTTCATTCCATAACCATGGATATGGAACGACAAGAGGCCGTTACTAATGTAAAGAGTTATTTAGATTGTAAAAATATAAATATGCATATAAACGTTAACATTTTTTTTATTACTGCTTACACTTTGAGTGACCAAATATTACTGAATGTTTATTTTCCTTTTGGTCGTTAAGTACGTTTAAAAATCTCCAAGGCTAACTGATTACTAAGTTGTATAAGATCTATATCCGATTTTGGAATACGCTATCTACATGGGCGCCCATACAATGTTGTTCAAGGGGGGGGGCAAAGTCAAGAATACAAAAATATAATATACTAAAAATAAGTATATTCCTAAAAATATAAGACAACATAAATATTTATGGAAAAAAATTACCGTACAGTACCTAATAGTACATTACTAACCGAGGTGGAAATTGTTTCATTACTGTTGAGGGCGAAGCTGACCAAGGCGCGAAGGTTAACAATAACTAACTTCCCAACTTTTTAAAAGTTAGAAATCGTTATATGATTGTGAATAAACAACATTACCTACTTATTCTTTTTCCGAAAATGAAAATTTTAAATTCCTTGCATCTTTGGCAAATTCATTTAGAACTTCGTCTATATATTTTTGGTTATTTTCGCTTATGTAATCGCCATGGAGGCTCCTCATATATAAACCGTCTAGCCGATCTTCGCTAATTGTATATCTAATCCATGTTTTCACTCTTCTTAGAATGCTAAAAGATCTTTCCACAGTGCATGTAGTTGGAGGAACACAAATTAAAATTTCTAAAGCTTTGGAGTTTAGTTAAATTATTATAGTTTATTTGTTTTAAATTAATCGGATGCAAATTATAGAGCAAAAAGGTAACATTATTATCTTTTGAAAACCGAGAATTTAAAGAACTAATTAAGGAATCTAAGTAATTTATAAAAATTGCTTTTTTCAAATATTCTCGCACAGAATTAGCTTCGTAGTTTGCACGGTGAATTTGTCTTCCACCACTAGCGACTCTCGGCATTTTAATTTAAGATCAAAATTAGGATGCGACATAAGTAGCCGTGATAAAACAATTAAAAATGGTAGCTTTGCCTTTAAAATTCTCAAAATTAGAGAAAAGCCAGGGAGGGGCAAGTGCCCCCTCTTGCCCCCCCCCCTATGGGCGACCATGGCTGTCTATGTATGGAATTCCTATTTAGAGGACATGCAACTGCTTGAATGAGTTCATAAAAAGGCTGGTAAACTCTCAAAAAGAGCTCCTCTGTATAAATTGCAAAGAACGCTTCCAAACATTAGAGTTACACCAGATTAGAGAAAGAGAGGACTTATAAAAATAGATCAAGCTCATACTTGGCTCTCAAATCGTATGGTTGAAAAATGGAACCGTCCGCAAAAACAGCGTGCGTTTCGGGACGACAGAAGTGATACCTTTGACCCAAGTCCCGATTAGTTAAGGTTAAATTAATTTTATTAGTAGAATGAATTTAATAATTTGCTATAATACGTTTGAATTAAATAAATAATTGTTTTGTAAATAGTTATATTTGATTAATTGTTTACGTACACAACAACGTATAAAATATTAAAAACAAGAGCAGTATGCGTCCGGCTTCGTCGGCAACTATAGAGAACGAGAATTGCATCTCTCAGCGGCAGAATGGGCGGTAGAGTGAGGAAAAGTCTTAATCGCCAGGTCTGAAATCCATAGCGGTTCACCCTCTACCCTACAACTGACAAACTAATTTTAAAAAATAAAAACGATTGAAATTTGTTAGTTCGCACGTTACTACTACAACTTTTTCAAATATTAATTTATCGCCCCCTTATTTAAACTAAAAAATAATTTCTCTTTTACTATAAAACTTTTACAATGGTGTTTTAACGTTAAACATAGGTTCGTATTACACACTTTTGTAATAAAAGCGCGCCTTTACATTATATTCTTATAAAGATTGTGCTCCATAAAAGCATTTTTATTATAAAAGTTTGCTCGTAATTCGGGCCATATTGATTATTATTATTTTATCGTTTTTAGATTAGTATCAACAAATGGCTACACCAGTGGTTTTTAAACTATGGGTCGCAATCCAAAAGTGGGTCGCATGGTTTTTATTTTGGGTCACGATAAATGCTGATATGTTTAAATAAATTATTTTGTATGTACATATGTTAAAATAATATTTTTGTTTTTGTTACATTTGAGGCAAATTATACAAATATATAATCTTGGCGTCCATAAGTGTGTATTTATCTTATCATTATTAAATTAATACAGGTGCGTGTGTGCGTGTGCGTGTTTGAATCCTCCGCTCTAACTCAAATGCTATCATTCACAAAATTTTGAAACTTTGTGTTTCTACCTTAATCTAATATAGGAAGAAGCCAATAGATTTTGGTGTAAATCAGATAACCGGAAATGATGCTTTACTTTTCTACAGGTTTGCATTCATACTTTTTCTGTATATTTTATGGATAAATTTAATAATTTATCTATAATTTAAATCCCGGAACCTACGCTTTAAACAAACACAACTTCTTGCTTATATATATATATATATATATATATATATATATATATATATATATATATATATGAGGTAATGCACGCTCAGTGACGTAAGAGGTTCATCAACGGCCATTTTGATCGTCATATTAGGTTCAAAGGGTCAAAGTGACATTTAAAGAAAGAGTGGTGTTATACTGTTATGCAACACGAAAATCAAGGATTTCAATGCCTTGTGCGATATGCTAGAAAACAACAGTGGATGTACCTACCCAAAACCTGCTCTTTCTGCGTTTTTTTTTTAAATTTTATTTATTTTTTAACTTTTATTTCAAATAATTACACAAGGCATGTTCATATAAACTGCAGAAGTTATTGCGGATATCCAAAAGGTGTATAACTATAACAATTTAAAAAAAAACTTGTATTAAAAAGGTTATACAGTGTGGTTTGGTAATATACTTAATGGTATGTAACAATTATTTTTACAGGTAATGTAATTTTATTATTTAGGTAAATTTTATATCAGTATCTATAACACAGTTAATTACATATGTCACAGTAATTATTTTGCGTAAGATTATTTTTATTAAATTTATTATGTTTTGTCTCTAATTAGCTATTTCGGTACGTAACCAATGCTGTTGAATAAGAGCTACTTTTAATGATACTGGTATTCACGTATTTTGTTTCAGTTTATTTCTAGATTTCAGTGTGAGAACATCGATATTGTAGTGATTCAGGTGAGAGAGTTAATCTAGCGTGTGTATGATTGTGGGTGTGCGTGTGAGCAGTACGTTGTACTGTAGTGGCCGCATCGTGTGAACCCGAGGGTCGCCAACGGTAGCAGCAGGGAAGGCTGTAATGACCCGCATCTGGTGTCGCCAACGGTTGCAGCAGTTAGGGCTGTAGTGATCTGATCCAGTTGGTTAAGAGGAATGTCTCCGGATCACCACCGAAGCGGCAGTGGTTCCGTAGTGGCCGCTCGTGTGAACCCGAGGGTCGCCAGCGTAGCAGCAGGGAAGGCTGTAGTGACCCGCATCTGTGGTCGCCAACGGTAGCAGCAGTTAGGGCTGTAGTGATCTGATCCAGTTGGTTACGAGGATTGTCTCCGGATCACCACCGAAGCGGCAGAGGATCCGTAGTAACTAGCGGTACTGCCCGTAGTTGCCAACATGTGTGTACGGTGTGTGAATGGCTGAACCTTTTGTAAATGATTGCCTCCTCACTGAGTATTTCTCATGTGTTAATTCTTTTGCAGAAATAATCACGGCGTGGAGGAGGATTCCACGTGACCGGGTTCGGCCAGGCGACGGTCATCTAGATTTGTTTTTTTTTTTGTATTAATACTATATATACTGGTTTGGGTGATAAGTATGTTTTAATATTCTTATTTTTAGCGTTAACATTTAATCGTCATTTATAACACATATTTAGTTTAGATTTACATTTTTTTTTTGTTGCTAATTAATTTATTGTTTTAGAATCATAAGACATGAAATAATTTTCCCTGTGTATATCGTCTTATTATTCATTTTACCATTTCTTTTTTCATTATACTCGTACATTAAAATTTAGGTATGCATTGGTTTGGTCTTCTATTACCAAAGACCTATATACTAGCAGTAACATTGCATGGAACATCGCCATCCCATCACCAATCATGAACTCCATGCTTCTTATCACTCCTCGTCGTTTTGGTCCGCAATTAATTTAGTGGTTGTTTAGCCGCCTCAAGTGAGACCGCAAGAGCCGAAAAAATCCAAAACGTCGATATTCAGGATTACGCAATCTATATTCATTATGATTTCCACAGATAAATATAATATATTTGTCAGATATATTAAAGAAGCTAGGAATACTAGCAGGATTCACTTTCATTTCTTTTGAGTTTAAGTGTTCTTCAGAGATCCAGCCATTCGTGTTTAAGAAAGATTTCGCCAAAGGTTTTCCAAATTCCATAGTGATTGATTCTTTGTTGAATGCCAATTTTTCTCAATTTTCTGTAGCATGTTTTCTGTGTTAATGAAGAATGGGCCCGTCCAACTTCTTTTGAATTTTTTTATGTTACGAAGAATTTTAAAATAGAAATTCCATACTTTTTGTTTTCTTGATATTATGCTTAATAACACCTAAAATAATTATTAAAGTTTCGGCGCGGAAGTTATGACGTTAGCGCCACTCCGCCATAAGTAGAGATAACAGACATACGTTACCATTAAAATGTTAATATCATTTCAAAATATATATTTATTTGGTTTACTTACAAGAATAGTGTTAAATAATTTATTTAAAAATCAGGTAAATAAAATTAATAATTTTTGCTCCTTTTCATAATCAGGTTAATTATGCTTTGATGAATGTGTCTTTAAGACTTTTTTTAATATACTATTGAAGGTTATCATACTCACCACGTGTCATTATTATAATTAAAATAGTATTTAAACTATTTTCTATTTATAATTAAATACAACAATGACAGTATTGAGTACAAAAATCAAAACATAGTTGATAATAAAAGGTAATCCAGCATTTACATTCCTATTTACTAAATGAATACAACAATGACAAGTATTGAGATTACAATAATTAAAACATAAATTATAATATAAATTTATTTAGTAGGTAAATTTTCTTTTGATATTAATAAAAATTACTCCGATATATTAAATATGTGCGTGTTAGGGTGTGTGTAAAGCCAATCGCGATTTTTTGAGCAAAATATGCATGGTCCACTCTATAGTGACATTTCCACAGGGTAACTGGACAACTGTAGTGACACTGACGTCATAACATGGCGACCATTTTACGCTAAAAACTTTAATTACATTATTATCGGTATAAAAATACAATTAATATAGCAGTTTTTATTTCCTTTTCATTTATTTATATTGAAAATTCATATACGACCTGTAATTTCTAAAAAGTCGAAGACTTGGACGGACCCATTATTCTAGAGCAAAAACTGAAGAGTAATAGCAGGCAAATTATCTGCAACATTCAAAATTACACAGAATATAGTTATCAAAATACCCATTGTACTTTGAAGTAATATTGTTAGGGCTCGAAATGGACCGGAACGCAGTTCTGGTTCGTGAAATTGACCTGGTATACCGTTTCGTCTCGTAAAATTGTCAGGGTTTACTGTTCCATCTCGTGATAAAGAATAAATGATTTTCTGGTTATTTTTTTACATACATATATAATTTTACTAACCTACTGTACAAGTAAAACTTTAAAATTTAATTACAAATACTATTTCGAGTATGTTGATAGTGTCACAAATATGAGACAGAATATACCTACATTTTTTCTATTTTTGGAGGTGTGACTTGAACATATTGCACACGTATAAAATATAGAAATGGCGGAAAGGGAGAATTCATTATCCCTCTTATATTATATTCATTATATATTCATTTACATATTTTCATATGTAACAAAGAAATTGTACAAATTACTGGCGAGCAGTGGGCTTCAAACTTGGGTGAGCAGAAAAAAATTAAATTTTGTTTAAAAATCCTACAACAAATAAATCAAAATCATATTGGAATAAGTTCTAAACTTTCATTTCTTTAACATATGACAACTTATCTTCATTCATTGTATTTCTTGTTCACCCACCTATAAGAAGTTAGCACTTCAAAAAATATGTTAACATCGAATCGGTAAACTTGTTCTAAAATACCATAATGGTTTAGGACAACCTTTGTGGCAGGCAAGGCCATAACTAGGGTGGGGCGAGCGGGGCTCCTGCCCCGGGCGCAGCTGCAAGGCACCTCCAGCGCGTGACAGTCCAGTCAGTGAATGTATCGGCAAAAGAACACAGAGATTGAATCCCAGGACTAAAGATCGGGCTTGCTTTTGTTTTTGTGCGAGTAGAGATTTTTCCATTGCTTAGATGAACAAATTACAAGTTGGGTTTTTTATGATGATTTATTTTACCTTGTAGAACCCATATCTCAGTTTTTTCATACTTCTCAGACAAGTGTAATTTCGGATACTAAAGGATAAAAACTTTCCGCGAACCTAGTTTTTTAACAATCGTAATGCATTGATATGTTAACAATAAGTTTTAATTGGTTCCTTAATGCAAAATCAATAATATATTTGAAGAAAAAAAAATGCATCTTTGTGTTGATCAAGATATAAACATTTAATTATAATTCTGCGTCCAATTGATATGCGTCAGACATAATGTTGTCTTTATTTTGTTTTATATAATTATTGTAATTGAAATATACGTTAAATACTGTTAATTAATACTAAAACTATATAGTCCATTCGCTGAGACGAGAGAATATGGAACTAAGACGAGAGAATATGGAATTAATTCTTGAACAGACACAAAAGAGGATAATTTTGGAGCCGAAATTACCTTTTTATGTAGTTATATTTTTTTAATAATAATTTGCTAAAAATAAAGGGGAAAGAACGCAATTTTATATTCCGCCCCAGGCGCAAGAATAGCTAGTTACGGCCCTGGAGGCAAGCATCAAACATAAAGTGCGTCAGTGCGAATTTTCTCGATTTTTAAAGACACATTGTAATGTATTTTTCATTAAAACTTAAAATATAAATAAGTTATGGGATTTCGGCGCATATGCTGTTCATTATTCCAGCGACAAACACTGAAATCTGTCAATTTCGGTAATGCCTAGTTGGTACTGAGATTGCCGGCGAACAGTGGAAATCACTCCGCATCGCTCAGTGTTGACTCCTATCGATGCTTAATATAACATCCCTTACTTTTCAGGGACGGCAAGAACTACTTTAACCGTGGTTTAACTGGGATGAAGGAGGGGCGGGAATTTAATGTTTCGACAAATTATATTTGCTTAAAAATATTATTTTTATAGCTATTAGCTTGCGGCATACATGAACATTCTTCTAATATAACATTACGTGGTCCTTCGAACCATTTAATTCGAGTATTCCTCGGTGGTCTTCGCAAAACCCTACATCATAAGTTTACATAATTTGCAGCGATTCCAAATTGTCCTATGCGAAATCACGCAATAAATAGCGTTAAGACGAAAAAAACATTTTTTTAATAATTACTTTGCGAGATATTTGAAGTTTATTATCAGTGTTACTGTGCCGTCAAATTAGTGCTACCTTTCTCTCACTGCCTACTATAGAGCTTGTGCAAGAGAAAGATATAGCAATAGGTGTAGCCGTGACGTCATGTTGACATTAAAAATCAAATGCAGTTAAACTAAAAATAATTAAGACTTTTTAAATACTATGAATTGCTTCAAAATTAAAAGAACTTTTGTTTAAAATAATAAAAAATCACAGTGCAGGACCCAATTGCTTCAGCATCAGCCTGTTGTACATTTTTTTTTGCTAGTTCCAGAAGTATTAAAATTGTGTTCAGAGTATACTTCATTAGATATAATGCACTTATATGCCCACGTTATTCCCAAAAAGCAAAACCCTATTTGTAAAATGAACTTTGTGGTGTAGCATTCATCTCAGGGAAGAGGAAAAAATCACAGGGGGCATGTCTGGTGAGTACGGTGGCTGGGATCATAAAAAATCACGAATGAGTAGTGAAGACTGGGGTATGTTATTTGCCCAAAATTATTTTGTTTTTTTTTTTGCAGAAAAAATACCATTTTTCTCAAAAACCTCTATTGAAGTGATTCGGCTGTTACTAAGTACTATATCCTCAATTTTCGTAACAATTCCATCGGTGCTTAGTTTATACCTTTCATAAACCATTGATTTTGGCATAGCTATCTTGCCAAAAGCCTGGAATTTAATGTTGGACAAAAACTAGTTCTGTTGGATATAATTCGTTTATTGAAACAATAAACAATTCTGGATTTAGCATAAGTTTTTTATTTTTTATTTTCGCACCCTAAGGCCGATAGAGTAGAGTCCAAAAATATATTACGTTCATATGATTTTCACATCTCAAAAAGTGACTGAGCCTGCACTTTTTTTACTCTACTCATCTATTATTTTGTCGCCCAGTTGTCAGGCGCCCACTTGGCTATCGCCCAGTTTCCATCGTCTAGTTGATCATCGCCCAGTTAACCGTGTCTGGTTTGAGTATGTGTGCCTAGTGCTAGTAATTTAAAATCTGTTGTCTCACTAATAATCAATTTGTACCATTGTACCTAAAACATATTTCGATAAAACGATAAATTTATTCTATGGAGCTGTTCATGAAAATGCATCAAATTTTGTACATAAATGAAATTTACATTTAAAAATAAACATGCCTTTAAAAACATGGTTTCTTTAAGTAACAGAATTAACCTTAATCTCATAAATTTAATCAATATGATTCAAATATTTTTTAAATATTTTTCCTAATTGTCAATTTTTTTTATTTCATTTAACATTAAGATATTTTTTTTAATATACATAAATAAGGTAATTTGATTAATTATAGATCTATATATATATATATATACATATGATATTTTTTTTAACTGGTGCTGATACATATACAACACAACTTACTTTCTTTTATACTTTTCGAGGTTTTATGGTAGGTATGTTATTTCATGCATAACTATTTTATATTTACTTTAGTAAAGCTTTGTATATTTTAATTTAATAGAACCATGATTTTTTTAATATAGTAGAAAAATTTAATGCTTCCTGATTTTTTAAATCATACTCTTATGATTTTATCAGAAGAAATTAGAAAAATATTGATGTCTAATAACGCAATATTCAAAATAAGTAAGTTAAGTATCATAGTTTAATGTTTCATTGTAAATAGTATAAAACGAAAAATATTGCTGTACGTCTTTTTTGTCACAATGATAATAAAAAGTATTCCATTTGTTGCAACTAAAATCAATCACTCTGTACTTAAACGAACTGAAGTGGAAAAATTTGTAACTTTACGATTTCACAAATAACAGACAATATATTGTTTCCTGTATTATTAAAAGAAGTAAAACAAATATTGCAAAATGTAATGACTAATATAATTCGGCGTATGCCTTGCATTCTTCTAAAAGAAACAAAAAGTGTCTGCAAACCGACCATTTCCGGTGTTGAATACACAATTTCCCTTCTTCAAATAATCTGAGGTTTGGCAACCAACCGCAAGTAACGTACGCGTGTGTGGTTTCATGACTGGCGAATTTTGATAAGGTTTGAAGAATATGTATATTCGTACACGAACCAAACCAAAATTCAAAGAGAAAAAAATCTGATGTGGACACCACACGACTTCCTTGTACACAAGACCAATATGAAGTATAGACCCAAGTATATAATTGCACATATTTGACGTAATTTGACATTAGCATCTATTTTTTATTTTTTTGTTATTTTTTGTCCTAATCCATAGCAAGCTTCATTACAAAAACCAAAAATTATATAAGTTTTAAATATACATATCTCGCTTATACAAAGGGCTAATTTAATAATACTTGATGTGCTAGACACAGAATTTAATTCTCTAAAAATTTTAATTGAAGCATTTATTTCTAAAATCAAAATGAAACCATTTTATTGAAGAAAAACTGTTAACACCTTCAGGTAATATGCCACTTCCGGTAAGCCTGTTTTAACCAAAATCTACTATGTTATTCCAATTGACATAAAAGTCTTATATACCAAATTTGAAAACTGTTAGATTATATTTTAAGATAGTTTTTCATTAAAATCTATTATAGGCTTCAAATAAAGTACCATTTCTAGAAATTATGTAATGACCAAAAAGGGAGGTACACAACTAGATGTTATAGCAGTCATAAATACAAAATTTCAACTTTGTACGGCTTACCGTTTTTGAGTTATGCGAGATACATACGCACGTACGAACGTACGTACAGACGTCACGACGAAATTAGTCAAAATGGATTCAGGGATAGTCAAAATGGATATTTCCGCTGAAATCTCAAAACCGAAATTTTTCGCGATTACAATACTTCCTTTACTTCGTACAAGGAAGTAAAAAGCAGATAAGAAATTTTAATTATAAAATTAAATAATGTTTTGAGATAATTCATCGAATGTAGATACTCATATTCATATTCGCAATACAATTTACTGCCAAAAACGCATCAAGACAAAAAAGAATTAGATACATTAATTAAATGAGGGTATACATTTCAATATAAATTCCGAAAATTGTTTCTTATTCTTACCTGCCGTAGGTAAGGGAGATAATGTTATCGGTCCAAAAATTTGATAGTGAGTTTTCAGTAAATAAGCACGAATTAGGGTCCCCACAACATATTTTAACTATTTTTACGATGATGTCTGTGTGCTCAAATATTTCTATTTTCTTTCAAATAAAGAGTTGATTAGAGGGTAAAATTGAACAATCGGAAGTGGTATTTTACTTGAAGTCCATAACAGTTTTTAATGAAAAACCATATTAAAATATGTAACTACTTTTTGATCACCCCTGTTTTTTTATAACTTTGTACAACCGCTTTATTCTTCACCTAACTTCAGATCTTTTCTACAGGCATAAATAAGCTTGTTTCAGCGTCCCTCCCTCTCTCTTAACTTCTTGGTCACCGGCTCTTGGACGGAGCTCTCGGTTTAGCAGCGACGAGTGTGCGTGCACATTCTAGTCGGTCCTTTAATTTTTATATGTTCTAAGGAAGTTTGGTCTTACCGCTCTAGTTTCTCTTGTAGGATATTCTCTGATGTACTGTAAGTACTATCTAATTTGGTTTATTACGTTTGGGGTAATTTTATAGTACTTTATTTATATTTTGTCTCTGCACTCACGCTCTCCCAAAAGTTATTTGTTTGCTTTCTGTTACATTCATTCTTTAGTTTGTTACATATTTAGCCTAGTTGCTTTTCTTTAGTTTAGTTCTGTAGTGAACGTACAACTTGTGAGAGGATTGAATAAATTTTCTGCTAAGCTTTAAGCGTAAATCGACTATCCTGCTCGGAGCTTTACGTCGTGCTGTGCGTTTTCTTGTATCGTTATTTTCTATAACAATTCTTCTGACCATCATCATCAGGTCACCCTTAGCTACCATTGTATTGGGTAGGCACTCTACGACTGCAATTTTCTGTAAACCATCTCATCATACATTCAGGAAAATCCTTAAGTATATTTTTTGGAAAAAAAATTGTATATTTTTTTTGTCTGCTATCTTGTTTGCCGTGCACCTTCAATTTTTTTTACAGCAACATTCGGTTACTTTTGCTTCCGCAAAAATTATGAATTAATTTTTCTCTTGCTGGTCCTTTCGTGACTTTAAATTTTTATTTCTTCTGGAGAACTTTACGCAAGCATAAGTAACCTTGTCACAAGAACGTTTATCAGCCTCTGCTTTGTACTTTGTGGTTATTTTTCGCCTTGCTGTCGATTACCTGGGTCCACCTGTTGGGAGATGTACGTCTTTGCGGGCTACAAGCAGACTGGTGCCAAGGCCAAGCGCAACCCTAGAGGCAGAGTTATTGCAGCATATGCTCATTAACAACAAGCAGCTACTAGAAGTACCCCGTACTCTTCAGTTCCAGCTTACTAAAATGGCAATCCACCAGCGACACAAAACATTTGACAACCACCAGTAAAACAAACTGCTGTCAAGGCCAACACTCCGAAGTAGCTTTGAGACCACCAACAGTCACACTAGCTAGGACCGCCCAGCGTCTACTACCGTCGTTCCACGCCAGTCAGCTCGCACCAGGTGGGGTCGGTGTCCCCAACAGTACCTTGTTTTTTTTTTTTTTGTTTTAGGCATCTCTCATTTATATCTTGTATATTTTTTACGTCGGCAAATAAAGTTTGTTAAAATTTACTTTATTTAGAACAATTATCGATGTTCTGGCGCACACCATTCACACAGCTTCACTCATTAGCGCCGGTAGCGCCCTCTTCCCTTGCATACATCTTGCTCACATTTCCTTGTTAGGTCCCACGACCCCGCTTACGACTTTACAGCTACAGGCACAGCTTTATGTGTGTAGTGATCGAGCACCTCCACCAGGTAGGTACCAATTGCGTCACAAATATGATCCAAAATTTTTCAATTTAAATAAACCAAAGTGATACTTTACTAGAAGCTCTTAACTGATTTTAGTGAAAAATATATTATATAGGTATTCCAAAAATTTTCAAATTTAGTATTTAAAACTTTTATATGAAGGTGAACAACATATTAGATTTTGCTTAAAATTGATAAACCGGAAGTGATACTTTACTTGAAGCTCTGAACAGATTTTCCTGAAAATTATATGGGTATAATCCAAAAATTTTCAAATTTGGTATTTAAGACTTACATATTAATAAAAATGACATTAGATTTTTGCTAAAATTGATAAACTGGAAGTGGTACTTTACCGGAAGCTCTAAACGAATTTTCTGAAAAAATATATTATAATATGATCCACAACTTCTCAAATTTAGTATTTAAAACGCGTATATAATTTAAAACAACATATGACACTTTGTTATATATGATAAACCGGATGTGGTAGATATTGTCTACAAACGATCAACCTGACAGTGAAGTGATATTTAAATTGGCGAGTGGTAATATGCTGTCCACATTGTTTTTTTTAATGATACTGGATATTGGCTTGCACTTCTTTAGGACACTTGTTTATGCTCTTTTGAATAGTTATGCTATTTTTTAACCATTGTTGGATTTCAAGTTATGATGTCGAAGTTATAATTTTTATATGGACGCTATGGTCAAAATTTACAGCATTGAGAAAAGATTGCCTTTCAAATAGGACTGTATTTATTTATATGAAAAAAGAAAAATTCAACAATTATTAAATTAATAGGGTAAAAATAATGGTTGTTTTAACATTTGTCCAGCGGAAAGAGTTATCACACGTTAATATAATATAGATTATTAGTTTTTAATCGACATTTATTATTTATTTACCTCAATCTATTTAGAGCTTGTATACAGCTGTCGCCGATTATTCTCCAACCGGACTCACCGAGCCGCAGTGTTTTCCCACTGCCGTACTGCCGGTTGGATCTCAGCCATTGCTACATTTATTTAAGATGTATAAGTAGCCAGCTTATAGCATCCGAGTGTGATAAATAAATGTAGCTGTATTTATTTTTTACGACAAACCACACATTGTGGGTCGACGGGAATCGAAGCACGGAACATGGTTCAAATGACGTCACTGCGAGCTACGAGATGTGCTCCAACTCGCTCAGCCACCAAACCGACTTATTTATTTATCTTCTTTTCTAAAATGTTCTAAATATAATATGTCAAACACAAGCAAACATTGCTGAAAAGTCACGTGTATTAAAAATAAATTCGCGGGAATTTAAATGTTCTTCCAGGGCATGCCCATTAGTCAACACGCTTGAAGTTGTCGATACTCAGGTGCACGAAGTCACAAGGACATTTAATAAACTTTTAATTAAATTACCTTAGAGAACCTGTTTTAAAAGGATTAAATTAATTAGAAGGAAAATAAGAAAATACAAAACAATTATTTAATTAATAAAAAAAATAATTAAATAGAATTATTAAAACATTCTATTTGCAATCAACTGGAAAATGTATAATATTCGGACAATTTTTGAATGATAATGTAGTACATTACCGAATTTCGAATTAGTCCAGAAATCATACTTTCTCGACTATTCCTGTGAATCTATCAAAACAGTGTGTATTCCTAGAGTAATGAATTAATAAAATTCATAGAATTTTAACATTTTCCATTTTCGGTTATATTCTTGAATTCTTGACTGCGAAATTTCAGTAATTATTCTACTTTAGCAGATAAAGTAGCGTACGAACCAGATCCAAGATATAATTTTACTGGATTGAGAAATCTACAGCTGCAGCTAGTTACGAAATATAATAAATGAGTAGGTATATATTGAATTCTTAAAAAAAGTCGGCACGGTGGACGAGCGGGATAGTGCATATCTTTTAACCTGGTGTGATGTCACCACCATGTTCCGTGTATCCAAATCCCGTCGACCGAAAATGTGTGATTTGTTGTAAAAAAAATAAATACTACTATTTGTACATAATACACTCGGATGCTAGAAGCTTGTCCCTTATACATCTTAAATAAATATAACACTGGTTGAAATCTATCCGTCAGTATGGCAGTGATAAATCCAGTTAGAAAGGATACAAGCCCTAATAGATAAATACAATGAATTGTACATATTTCATGATTTATACATATGTACTCGTATGTATTTAAAAAATAAAATTGTACATCCGTAGAAAGATACAATTTTTATAATTATTTAGAACATATCCATCTTGACATAGATTTGAACGCACGGAACTTGGTTCGAATGACGTTAAGAGATGTGCGCTAACTCGCTCCGCCATCGTGCCGACACTATAAGTCATAAATTTTAAATATTTGCGATTGTAAAAAATTACATCCTTTATAAACGAGTCATCAGAGGAAAGCAAGATTACTAGAATAGTATATCTGACATAGATTTTCTGCGGGTAAAGGGTGATTAAGCTGTGGTTAACGATGGTATTTAAACATTCAAATTAAAAAAAAATATCATTCGCTTAATTCAGCATTCGCAAGAAAGCAGCTGTAATACAGTAATGTATTTCAAACTTTTTGCAATCTATTTATTGGTAAGAATAACTTCTCTAATATTATCTCTTCTAATTTCGAAAATATTTTGTATTTTATGAAAAGTAGTCCAATCTATCTAACTTTTGAATTTAAATTTATTAAATGCAGTTAAAATATTGGGTTCAATAATAATCATGTTAAGGGTTCAGTTTCGGGTATACTAAAAAAATACAGTTATATTCTGGTTTTGATTTAGTTCGCGTTAGATGCCGTGCATAAATATATTATTAATGATATTTACACACATTCCATCTCCATAAAATTATGTTTTATCAATATAAAAGCAACCCTAATACAAAATCATCTTAATCTTGGTTGATTTCCATCTGGATTTATTATGAAAAGTTAGCGAATATAAATTTTTATATTTGTGATATATGAGTGGCCGTATTTTAAAGATTTACAATTAATTGTTGAAGTGTCGTTATATATTTTATATCTAAATTTGGAATATCTAATAAATTTCCTAAATATAACAATAAAGTAAAGTATGTAGGTACATTTCATATTTAAATTTATAATAAATCAACCCACAATTGTGTATATTAAAACTAAAACAATTTTTTCAAAGATCACATAATTATTTTCTCTTTTCAAGAAATTATTTTAAATATACTATTTCTGTAATTTAATATAATAATGGGCTCAATACGAAACGAATTCTGTATGTATGAACCAAGTTAATAGGTTTCTTCGTTTCGTTACTTTGCATTCTGGTATAATCTTCTTTTGATCTAGCACCACCTTAGGAATGAGTATAAACAAAGCATCAAAAATTCTGCAACTGTTTTGTGGATTTTATGACAGCGCATATAAAGAAGGTATCACGCGGATGCACGTATTTACAATTTGTTAAACATTAATTGCAATTTTTGACGTGTGCAAGCGCGGCGATTTTTGTGGAATTGATTTTTTTCGAAAACTAGTTGTAGTTTGACCCCATCAAAACGCGTCAAATTTTTATTGTTTTCTAATAAACATCTTCATATCAGTATTACATGACATTTAATAGACATGTGTAGTTGAATTCGGTGAAACTAAATGCAAACCGTTCCAAATTTTTGAGATTTAATTTTTACAGCTTGCGTTCCACAGTAGACGAGTGCAGTAGCGTCAAAACTGTATTGTTTGCAGTAAAAACTGAAGTAGTGAAACGAAGAAACCTATTGTTTGCAGCTAATGGTCTTCAGACACAACATTGTTTGCTCCCCCGAATGAATGAAATGTATGTGGTTGTTTTTATATTGATTGATAATATTATTATTTTTGTGAAATAGGTTTGCTTAGCACAATGCTTCATCGTCAAACCAGACAATCTAGCAGACAATAATATTCATATGAATCTTAGATTTGGATTTGGTGATGGTGATCCAGACAAAGGTGAAAGTGAACTGTGCAAATCAGAACCTGTATATGTTGACTCCGAAACTAAAAAACTGGTAAAGAAGGATCACCAAAAAAATGGAGACTGGATTGAAGGAGCAGCTTGTGTGTAAGTAAAGAAAAGCTCGTATCATAACCCAATTTAAAAAAATCTGATGTGGCCAGCACATTACCTTCCGTCAGTTCTATGTATTTTGTACAAATTTCATACGGAAAGTTCCTTGCTAAATTAAATATTCTATTTCTTGTACATTACCTTCCGGCAGTTGCATGTATTTTATGCAAATTTCATACAGAAAATTATTATTTTGTGACGTTTTCTATATACAGTGTAATGTATCTGCAGAAATAAAAGATTTATTATTATTATTTCTTGTACATTACCTTAAAGCAGTTGTATGTATTTTATACAAATTCCATACAGAAAGCAAAAGATCCTATACCTATTTCCAGTAAAATTATAAGACAAACACACTATGTCAATTTCACTTGACACTGACATCTTTCAATCAAAATTTTCTTAATATAGTAGCTGTTTCCACAGCTATGGCTACTTTATGAAATTTAATTACTTTATAATTTTTTAACTCTATATTCATTTAATATTAGGTATAAAATGCAATCAAATCGTATAGAAAATACAATATTCTTTAATATTTATATAACATTAAATGTGAAAAAATGATATTTAACATAGTTTTTTCAAGAAAAACTGTTAAAATCTTCAAATGAGGGTACTTCCGGTTGTCCAATTCTAACCAAAATCTAATCAGCTCTTCGCATGGATGTAGCGAAGAGAAATACGAAAGAATTTTAATTTTTAGAATTGTAGTATGGAAGTTATCGTAGACGAAAATTTTGTTACACACACACACACACACACACACACACACACACACACACGGACACACATACATACATGCACACACACACACATACAGACATCATCGTAAAAATAGTAAAATCATATTCTAGGGACCCTAAAACGTGCTTATTCATCAAAAACTCACCACCGAATTTTTTGACCAAAGACAATACCTTCCTTGCCTAAAGGTGACGGAAGGTAAAAAATATATATTCGTTACAGTGTTTCAAATATGTACAGAATGGGGTTTACATCCTACTATGTTAATATTAACAGCCTATTAAAACTTATAACCAATAGAAACAACAAACCAAACAACAATAGAATTACCTGTCATTTTAATTTTCAATTCAGTGGCTGCTATTGTTACTGATGAAAAAATTTGCTGTTTTTTAAAAATATTTTGTGCTTTAAAAATTTAATATAATTTATGTTCAACAGTAAGTAATAAAGACTTCCAAATTTAAATAATAAAATAATTGGAACAAAAATTACATTCAATGTATGGGCAGTGGCAAAGTGAAAAGGAAATTATATTGTACAGTTCAAAGCATAAAGAACAGTACCAGTATTCTTTATTACGTTATATATTTTCTATTACCTTTTACTTCATACAATATTTTAATGGTTATTAACGTCAATAGGCCCATATGAAGTAAATAACGGACGCGGCCGAACATTTACTTGCTGGTAAATCATATTAACAGAATGGTATTACGAAAAAAAATATTACGACTTAATAACAAGACTTTTTAGAACTACATGACGCTTTCAATTTATTTAAAATTTGATCAAACTATTTAGTGGAGGACCTTGTTATTAAAATAACAATCATGATTGGATAATGCCGTTCAAAATTTTTCGTAATAACATAAAGCTCTTTTCGATACTGTGATTCTCTTCTTAACGGCCGGCGTCCGTTATAATAACGGCTATAACGGCCGGTGGCCGTTATAGACACCTTTCCACTTCTGCTACTCGTTCATGCGTGGAGGCCGTTATAGGGCCATTAACACTTACTTACTGTTAAATCAACAGTATGAAATTACGAATAAATTGTTACGGTTAATAACAATACTTTTAGAACTGTCGCTTTCAATTTATTTATAGTTTAATAAAACTTTTTTAAATGTCTTGTAAACACCCAAACAAAAATAAATTTTTCACTTTGACGTTTAGTCACTATGACATAAACTCTTCACATATTTGTATTATTCCTTCTGTGGTAAATACTTTCAGAATACAGATACTCCTTTTTTGCAAAAGCTAACTACACGATATCGTTTGTTGAGAAAATTTCCATAATTTAAATTTATTGAAAATATTTCTTTCTGGTTTATTGTAATACAAATATGAATTTCAATTTTATATCTCTTAGTATTTTTATAACACTCTTCTTATCTAGCCGGTAGATTCAAAACGAGGTAGCTACCTTAAATCCGATAAGAATATGCATCTCCAACGTTTTATGAACATAGCTATTCACCATGACCTTGTTTTTGTGTAAATACATATTTGAAGAATATTGTCATCCTTTTAACATAATTTTGAAATAACTATTAATTATGTTCTTACAGAAATGCTGGAGGTGACTGTGCATTTACCTTCCCAGGATATGTATCAAAGTGTGTACAAAAGTACACATACAAGGTTATACTTGATAGGAAGACCGGGGAAATAAAAAGACTAGAGTACCAAATTCCCAGTGGATGTGTGTGTTCTTATAAAAAATTATAATTTCACAATGTTATTGAACACAAAATAATACGTTAATATAATGTAAATATACTAAGTTATAATTAAATAATTTTTGTTATTGAATATTTAAATAGTATTTCATTTTACCATTTCACACAATAATCCGAGAAAAATGATGTTCGGCGTTCGGCTGCACTGCGGCTGCAACACAGTCATACGCCTTGTTATTTGTTTCTGATAAGTCGGCGACACATCGCTTCATTAGACACATAACTGACGTTATACGCAAGAGCGGGATAAAAGATCTAGCTGCCAAACAAACCCCCACTCGTTGTCTTACCTAGTACTGTACCTGTTATTCTAATTCTCTATTCTAATTATTTTGTTCTCTCTGTTTATTGATAATAAGTTTAAAGTGATAAGAGGTGCCTGGGGCAACGTTTTGTTTTAAAAATATTGAAGATTATTCGATAATACAACTGAAACGATGGCTGAAGTGTAGAGGTGACAGTTCTTTGTTTGGAAGTTGTAATCATAGCAACCATTAGTTCTATGCTTTGCCGCTAGATGCGCTTGTGCAAACTGCAAATGTGTCTATTGCAACACGTTGATTTCTATGACGATTCAAACACCATATTAACACGTCGCAGACAGCACGGAACATGTCTGAAATATATATTATACGACACTGATTGCTCCTTTTCAAACAGCATTTGTCTCTTGATAAGTGCCTAGTAGATGCCTACAAAAATGTAAGATAAGATATAGTCCGGATATGTTAAAGCAGTTCACCCTGCATTTTGTGATGCAAGCAAGCCGTTTGGGTCATATGTTACTGAGACTATACCCTACCGAATAAGATATGTAACCACCCGGAAATAACCCGGAGGCACAAGTTATTGCGGGTTGTATACCACATTGGCCCAGTTTTCTTAAAGTCACCGTGGTGTGCGAACCATTGGATCTTCAAAGTTGAATTTTTCCAATAATAATAACAACAGAAAGGTCTTTGATGCTGCCGTGCAAAAAAAATGTTTGGTTACATATAACGTATACATTTTCCTAATGAATTTAGCACATTGTGTTTTTTTAAAGAAAATTTTGGCTTCATTGGCCGATTGCACAAGAACGCTACGTCACACTAGAAAATAACTCGAATAAAAATTGTAGCGCGTTCAAAGAGCTATCGATATAGGGCTTAGTGGCGTGCCTGTGACTTTCAGGGGCCCACCGACACGGAAGTTTCTAAAGAGACACGTAAGTGAGCCGAGCCGCCCTGCGCAAGACAGACCATTGTTACGTCAATTGGAGCAAGGCGTTTAGTTTATATGTTGCTTGGACAATACTCTACCGATTAAGAAGTATAGCCACCCGGAAGGGTTGTACAGGCTCTGTGTATTGAGGGTTGTATACTTCATTGGCGCGTTTTTCTTAATGTAGCAGTGGTGTGCAAACCATTGGGTCTACAGAGCTGATTTTATTTTTATGTTACTTATAATGATAAGGTCTTTGATGCTGCTGCGCAATAAGAACGAGTTTGATTACATATAACGTATTCATGTTTCTCTTGAATTTAGCATATTGTGGATTTTTGGAGAACATTTTGGCTTCCTTGGCCGATTGCGTAAGAACTCTACGTTATACCGGAAAATAACCCGAATAAAAGTTGTAGCGCATTCAAAGAGCTATTGACATAGGGCTCAGTGGCGTGTCTGTGGCTATCAGAGGCCCGCCGACATGAAAGTTTTTAAAGGGAGGCGTAGGTGCACAGAATCGCCCTGTGCGAGAGAGAACATTGATGTGTGAGTTCAAGTAGCCGTTTGGTTCATAAGTAGTTGGGACCAAACCCTTCTGATTAAAAGGTATAGCTTTCCGGAAATGCCGCGTAGGCTTTGTATATTGCGGGTTGTATACCTCATTGGCGAGTCTTTTCTTATTAAAGTCGCAGTGGTACACAAACCATTGGACCTACAGAGCTGCTTTTTTATGGACCTATATTAATTGTAATGATAAGGCCTTTGATGCTGCAGTGCAAAAAAAGAAGTTTCATTACTTATAACGTATCCATTTCCTCTTGAACAGAGCACATTGCGGTTTTTTGGAGAAAATTTTGGCTTCCGAAGCCGATATTGCAAGAACGCTACGGTATACGAAAAAAAAATAATCCTAATAAAAGTTGTAGCGCGTTCCAAAAGCTATCGACATAGAGCTCAGAGGCGTGTATGTGGCTATCAGAGATCCGCCGACACGGAAGTTTCTAAATACTCGAATACGTGCGCCGAATTGCCTTGCGCGAGGGAGAACATTGTTGCATCAATTTGAGCAAACCGTTTGGTTTGTATGTTGGTGGGACCATACCCTACTGATTATAAGGTGTAGCCACCCAAAAGTGCCCCGCAGGCACTGTATATTGCGGGTTGTATTGGCACGAGTTTTCTTATTAAAATCGCAGTGGTGCGCATACTATTGAACCTACAGAGCTGATATGTTTTTTGTATAAATTGTAATGAAAACGTCTTTGACGCTATAGTGCAAAAAAGGAGTTTGGTTACATATATCGTATCCATTATCCTCTTGAATAGAGCATTTTGTGGGTTTTTTTGGAGAAAATTTTGGCTTCTTTGGCCGATTTTGTTAGAGCGCTACGTTATACAAGAAAACAACTCTAATAAAAGTTGTAGCGCGTTAAAAGAGCTATCGATATAGAGCTTAGCGGTGAGTCTGTGGCTATCAGCGGTCCGCCGACACGGAAGTTTTTCTAAAGGGACGCGTAGGTGCGCCGAGCCGCTCTGCTCGCTGAACGCTAGCAAATACATAGGTAAGAATACCATTTGTATGATTAAAGTAGTGCATGTTTTTTTCTTAATTGCACTCGCACAATAAGGTATACAACCCGCAATATACATTGCTTGCGCGGCATTTCCAGGTGGCTACATCTCTTAAGTGACGTAAAAATATTTTCTCTCGTACAGGGCGGCTCGGCGCACCTACGCGTCCGTTTAGAAACTTTCGTGTCGGCGGACCGCTAATAGCCACAGACACGCCGCTAATCTCTCTATCGATAGCTCTTGTGACGAACTTTGGGTTGGGCACAAGGTATTTGGCGCAAGTTTGCCTCGGGCGCCAATCTCGGATAATCACAGCCGGGTTATGTCCAGGGTTATAAATAAAACACATGGCTCGATGAAGATGTGGTCTTTTATTCTCACAGCCAATTTCTTACAGTCGCTTTGGCTCACAAAAAAATGACTAGACAGTTCCTGAATTATGGCCGGTGCAAGCTTAATGGTTTGACTAATGACGGCGTTCCCTCGATACGATGATTCCTTTCGATCGAACTTAGCCCCACATGGGTCTAACTCCAAACCGACGCCCGGCGTCGCGACGCGAATCAGCGTTGGCGACTCGGGACACGCTCACAAGTCGACTTCCGAAGAGTAGATTTCAATTTCCCAAGTAACTCAAAAACGACGCCCGACGTCGCGACGCGAATCAGCGTTGGTGACTCGTTACACGGGTCCAAACTTAATATCGAAATCGGTACTTCAGTACCCCAAACGGTTCTCGAGTTTTAGCCGAAAAACCAGATGATGACGTCACTGGTACGATCTCCAGTAGGCAGAGACGTTATTAACTCTACTGGGCGTCTTCCCCGATCTCGATGCTTGCCGGAGCCGACGGTCGTTGTTCTAGCCTATCCTCCGAGGTCTGGTGATCTCTCCACTCTAATGAGTCGAGGTTCTCTCCGAAGATTAGTCCTAACTCAACGAACGTTCTGAACACCCAACTTTGGGTCGCGACAGAAATCTCGTGGCAAACGTGGCGGCGTCGCGGTCCCTGGTTTAGGAATCTCTACTGAGGGTTATCGATGGTCTCTCCACTCAATGAGTCGAGGTTCTCTCGGTGGGTGACACAGGGAACGTGACGCTTTTACACCCAAATATTGGGTCGCGTGGTTTAACACCGGACTGCTCTACCCAGAACTTCAGTTATGTCAAAAAAAAACCCGTTTTTGATCTTTCCACAAAAACACAAAGTTTTTACCTGCAATTTCCAGCAGTTTGCTACGTTCAAATCTCTCGGCTTCTCGCTGAGGGTTACAATTAGAGTTCTCTGCGTCTCGCGGAGGAACACTACTCTGTTTACTTGCAAATCGGTCCCGGCTTTTTTAGCCAAATCTTAAGAAACCAAATTAAACTTGCACCAAGTGGTCTGCAAAGCATGTGACAATGGTAATACAATGTAATATTTGGAACAAGGGTTGCTGCCTAAGAGACCAGGTTTACAATAACATGATTCGCAAGCCCTTGTCCTCCTAACTCCGAATAAAAGTTTTCATACTGAACGGCTTACTAGTACTAGCTCTATAATCCATTGAAATTGCGGTTTACTGATATTAAACAAAATACTGGGTTGCAAAGGTGGTTTCTCAATACTTTACAGTACTATCTGCAAAACCGTAACAATACCCTGCTACACACAAATTTCCATAGTACTACCTCCACCAGTACTACTTCTAAATGTCACTGAACCGATAGCATTCCAAAATGTAACTTGCAAGAATGAATGAAAATGAAACCCTGATGAAAAACGACATTATATACTTTGTGCGAAGCCCAGCTTCGTCACACTCTTTAAACGCGCTACAACTTTTATTAGAGTTGCTTTCTTGTATAATGTAGCGTTCTACCAAATTCGGCCAAAGAAGCCAAAATTTTCTCCAAAAAAACCCACAAAATGATCTGTTCAAGAGGATCATGGATACAATATATGTAACCAAACTCCATTTTTGCACTACAGCATCAAAGACGTTAGGTCCAATAGTTTGCGCACCACTGCGATTTTAATAAGAAAACTCGTGCCAATGAGATATACAACCGGCAATATACAGTGCCTGCGGGGCATTTCCGGGTGGCTACACCTTATAATCAGTAGGGTATGATGCCACCAACATAAATACCAAACGGTTTGTTCGAATTGATGCAACAATGCTCAGATACGCCACTGAGCCCAATATTGATAGCTCTTTGAATCCGCTACAACTTTTATTCGGGTTATTTTCCGGTATAACGTAGAGTTCTTACGCAATCGGCCAAGGAAGCCAAAATGTTCTCCAAAAAACCAGAATATGCTAAATTCAAGAGAAATATGAATACGTTATATGTAATCAAACTCGTTCTTATTGCGCAGCAGCATCAAAGACCTTATCATTATAAGTAATATAAAAATAAAATCAGCTCTGTAAACCCAATAGTTTGCACACCACTACTACTTTAAGAAAAACGCGCCAATGAAGTATACAACCGTCAATACACAGAGCCTGTGCAACCTTTCCGGGTGGCTACACTTCTTAATCGGTAGAGTATTGTCCAAGCAACTTATAAACTAAACGCCTTGCTCCAATTAACGGAACAATGGTCTGTCACAGACACGCCACTAAGCCCTATATCGATAGCTCTTTGAACGCGCTACAATTTTTATTCGGGTTATTTTCTAGTACGACGTAGCGTTCTTGTGCAATCGGCCAAGGAAGCCAAAATTTTCTTTAAAAAAACACAATGTGCTAAATTCATTAGGAAAATGTATACGTTATATGTAACCAAACATTTTTTTTTTGCACTGCAGCATCAAAAACCTTTCCATTGTTATTATTGTTTAAAAAATTCAACTTTAAATATCCTATGGTTCGCGCACCACGGCGACTTTAAGAAAACTGCGCCAATGAGGTATACAACCCGCAATAACTTGTGCCTCCGGGGTATTTCCGGGTGGCTACATCTCTTAATCGGTAGGGTATAGTCTCAGTAACATATGACCTAAACGGCTTGCTTGCATCACAAAATGCAGGGTTGAGGCAAAATTTCGCCCTTAACAACCGGACTAATACACCATTTTTCAAAATAAAAATAAAGTTTCTACAGCCCCGACCGCGGGACCGTGTTCAAAAAATTAAAGTCCCGAATATGCGTGGTTTACGCAATTTTTGTAAATATACTTTAATATTATCTAACGTGACACAGAAAATGCATGCTTGAAAAACTAAAGCCGTGATTTAATTGGTTCGTAACACCTCTTCGTGACTTTTATTGTTTGCACACGGTTCCGCGGTCGAGACTCTAGCCACGGACATATAAAAATTGTTCAAATAGTGGAGAAGTACAATGTTTTGTATGATCATACAACGGAAGATTATTATATCGTATTTTTCCTCTGCTGTAATAGCGTACTGAAATTTGGTATTACATTTTTAGATAGAAGGGCTCACTTTTCCAAAAGTATTAAACATTAAACTTTTATGTATATATTATGTACCTCGATGAAGATTTCCAATTCTATATGGATGAACCCAATATTTTCATTTATTATATTTCTTGTTTTTTCTTCGCAATAGTATTGACCACATTAATACTTAATCTTCGTCCTACATGTTTTATCAATGTCGAACTGATGTGCGAACTTCAAGATTTGTTTACGACATTTATAGCGACAAGCGATAAAAAAACCTCGAAAACAAAAAAGTCTGCAACATGTCGTATAAAGCCGGAAACCCACTTGTAACTCGCCACGTTACGTGAGGAAAGTATATGCAAAAATTTAATAAAAGTTTCAATGCAATGCGTACACACTTGTCCCATGCTATCCCACAACAACCCACTCTATGTGGGACGACGTCTGCTCGATCCAACCTACCAGACATTTTGGTACGCGTGTTTAGCACCACCCTACACATTTTTTACCTTCCGTCACCTTTAGGTAAGGAAGGTATTGTCTTTGGTCAAAAAATTCGATGATGAGTTTTTAATCAATAAGCACGTTTTAGGGTCCCTAGAATACGAATTTACTATTTTTACGATAATGTCTGTATGTGTGTGTGTGTGTATGTGTGGATGTGTGTGTGTGTGTGTGTGTGTGTGTGTGTAACAAAATTTTCGTCTGCGATAACTCTAATACTACAGTTACAAAAATTATAATTTTTCGTGTACTTCTTCGTTACATCCATATGAAGAGCTGATTAGATTTTGGTTACAATTGGTCAACCGGAAGTACCATCATTTGAAGATTTTAACAGTTTATATTGGAAAAACTATGTTAAATACAACTTTTTCACATTTGATGTTATTATAAATATTAAAGAATATTTTATTCTCTATACGATTTGACTGCATTTTATACTTAATATTAAATGGATATAGAGTTAAAAAATCTGATGTGACCAGCACATTACCTTCCGTCAGTTCTATGTATTTTGTACAAATTTCATACGGAAAGTTCCTTGCTAAATATTCTAATTCTTGTACATTACTTTCCGGCAGCTGCATGTATTTTATGCAAATTTCATACAGAAAATTTATGTCTTAAATTATTACTTTGTGACGTTTTCTATATACAGTGTAATGTATCTGCAGAAATAAAAGATTTATTATTACTATTTCTTGTACATTACCTTAAAGCAGTTGTATGTATAGTATACAAATTCCGCATACAGAAAGCAAAAGATCCTATATTTCCAGTAAAATGATAAGACACACACTATGTCAATTTCACTTGACACTGACATCTTTCAATCAGAATTTTCTTAAAATAGTAGCTGTTTTCAAAGCTATAGCTACTTTATGAAATTTAATTTCTTTATAATTTTTTAACTCTATATCCATTTAATATTAAGTATAAAATGCAGTCAAATCGTATAGAGAATAAAATATTCTTTAATATTTATAATAACATTAAATGTGAAAAAATGATATTTAACATAGTTTTTTCAAGAAAAACTGTTAAAATCTTCAAATGATGGTACTTCCGGTTGACCAATTGTAACCAAAATCTAATCAGCTCTTCATATGGATGTAACGTAGAAGTATACGAAAAAATTATAATTTTTGAAACTGTAGTATTAGAGTTATCGCAGACGAAAATTTTGTTACACACACACACACATCCACACACACACACATCCACACACACACACACACACACACATACAGACATCATCGTAAAAATAGTAAATTCGTATTCTAGGGACCCTAAAACGTGCTTATTGATTAAAAACTCATCATCGAATTTTTTGACCAAAGACAATACCTTCCTTACCTAAAGGTGACGGAAGGTAAAAATTATAAAGAAATTAAATTTCATAAAGTAGCTATAGCTATGAAAACAGCTACTATATTAAGAAAATTCTGATTGAAAGATGTCAATGTCAAGTGAAATTGACATAGTGTGTTTGTCATAATTTTTACTGGATATATAGGATCTTTTGCTTTCTGTATGGAATTTGTATAAAATACATACAACTGCTTTAAGGTAATGTACAAGAAATAGAATACTTAATTTAATAATAATAATAATAATAATAATAATAATAATAAATCTTTTATTTCTGCAGATACATTATACTGTATATAGAAAACGTCACAAAATAATAATTTTCTGTATGAAATTTGCATAAAATACATGCAACTGCCGAAAGGTAATGTACAAGAAAAAGAATATTTAATTTAGCAAGGAACTTTCCGTATGAAATTTGCACAAAATACATAGAACTGACGGAAGGTAATGTGCTGGCCACATCAGATTTTTTCACTACTAACTGAAAGTGTGTATGTACCAGCAGTTTGTGAAGTTATTAAAATTTTATTTTATTATCAATTATATTCTATTATTTTGACAAAACCAATCACTGTCGATTAACGCGGTGTACCGAGCACTTTCTTTTTTCTTTATTATGATGGCGGCAACACACTCCTCTAGTTCTAATTCTCACTCATCAGATGAAGAACTACTAGCATACACCATGACGTTCGTAACTGAGAACACGTTTTTAAAGCGATTTTATACGGACGTCCGGCCCAAGACGTAATATAGCGTGTTACTAGTATGCACATTCGTTCGGGAATGTAAACCCATTTCGATCTACGTTGCATAGCGTGCCGTGGCGTGTTACAAGAGGGTTTCCGGTTTAAGTGTGTGCGACTGGCCTAAGGCTTGATTTATATTAGCGCCCGGTACAATAACGGTACGATGACGGTATGTAAATCAGTGAATATCAATAGGTTGTCATCGTACCGTAAACGTAGATGTAAATGGATTCATTAAAATAGGTTGGACCAAGAAGTTTCGTACCGTCATTGTACCTCTAATATAAATCAAGCCTTATGTGTGCGTCTGTTTGTCGAATAAGCACGGTAACACACCTCGTTACGTGCACAATACAACAATAAAAAATCTGATGTGGCCAACACATGAGCTCCCGTCAATTCCATGTTTGAAATAGCAATGAACTCTAAATAAAGTATAAAGTATCACTTCCGTTCGTAAACAAAATCTATTTTGTTGTTCCAATAAATAGAAAAGTCTGTAATACCAAATCTTGGATTATATTTTATTGTTTTTCTTCGAAAATCTTTTAAGAGAAGTACCACTTCCGGTTTATCATATAAGTAAAGTCAAAATCTAATGTTGTTTCACATTATACACGTGTTTTAAATACCAAATTTGAGAAGTTTTGAATCATGTTTTAATAAATTTTTTCAAGAAAATCTGTTTATAGCTTCCTGTACAGTAGTACTTCCGGTTTATCAATTTTAGAAAACATCTAATATGTCGTTCTCATTAATATAAAAGTCTCAAATATCAAATTTGAAAAGTTTTGGATTGTATCAATTTATTTTTTACGAAAATCTGTTCAGAGCTTCAAAGAAAGTATCACTTCCGGTTTATCAATTTTACCCAAAATCTAATATGTTGCTTCCCGTTATATAAAAGTCTTAAATACTAAATTTGATAAGTTTTGGAATATATCATAATATATTTTTCACAAAAATCTGTTCAGAGCTTCCTGTAAAGTATCACTTCTGATTTATCAATTTAAAAAAAAATCTAATATGTCATTCTTATTAATATAAAAGTCTTAAATACCATTTTGAAAAGTATTCGATTATGTCAATATATTTTTCACGAAAATCTGTTCAGAGCTCCAAATAAAATATCACTTCCGGTTTATCAATCGTATCCAAAATCTGATATGTTTTTTTCCTTCATACAAAAGTCTTAAATACTTAATTTGACAAGTTTTGGAGTATACCATAATATATTTTTGACGAGAATCTGTTCAGAGCTTCAAGTAAAGTATCACTTCTGGTTGATTAATTGTAGCCAAAATCTAATATGTTATTTCCCATGATATATAAGTCTTAAATACTAAAATTGAAAAGTTTTGGATTATATTTTAATATAGTTTTTTATTAAAAACTGTTATGGGCTTCAAGTAAAGTATCACTTCCATTTATCCAATTTTTTCCAAAATCTAATAAACTGGTTATATGAATGTATGAAGCTTAAATACGGAAAATACATATATTTGGAAGTTTGTTATGAGAGTTATCGTGGTCGAAATAAATCACACATCATCGTAAAAATAGTAAAAAAAGTGTTGTAGCCTAAAAGCCTTGTAGGGACCCTAATTCGTGCTTATTTACTGAAAACACCATCGAATTTTTAGCACGATAACATTAGCTCCCTTACTTACGGTATGACGGGAGGTAAAAAACATATGCACTCTCGGCCTCAACGTGGTTGCATTTCGATGAGATCGTGTTTATTCGGCAAACGGACCCTTTTAGAATGAATGAATATTATATTTACTGTTTAAATAGATATGTTTATTAATGCTACACAATATAAAAAAACATTAATCTGTCATTACATATCAAAAATACAAAACTGTCATTAACGAACTAACTTGATTCAGAATTTATACTTAATGTTATTTATTTCAACACCTTCCCTCATTAATTAAATTCTGAATCATTACAAAACTTTAAGTTATTTTTGAAATTAATCCCATTTCGTTGCAAAGTGCTTGTAGTCTCGGCTTATGCAGTGGTTTAGTCAGGATGTCTGATATTTGAAATTCTGTTGCGATTTTATTAATTTCAATTTCTCCATTTGTGACTAATTCTCTGACGAAAAAATGCCTCGTTTGAATATGTTTGGTTCGTCTGTGATATTCTGGATTTTGAGCTAATTTAATGGCAGCCTCATTATCCACGTATAGTACTGGTTGTTCTTTCAATTCAGTAATATCGTTAAATAAACGTTTCAACCAAACTAGTTCCTTAGAAGCTTCGCTAGCAGCAACTATTCCTGCCTCTGTGGTAGGTATTGCAACTGTAGATTGTAAATTACTTAGCCATGAAATCACACCACCTGCATACATACACAGTACACCAGATGTTGATCGTCCAGTGACATTGTTACCTGCATGATCTACGTCACTGTAACTCTCCAAAATTCCTTTCTTGAAATTTTGACGGTAAATTATTCCATAGTCAGTAGTTCCTTTTAAATAACGAAATATTCGTTTAACGCGAATCCAATCATTTATTGTCGGATTTTCTAATTTACGTGAAGCAACTCCAACGGCATATGCTATATCCGGTCTAGTTCCTGTCATAAGGTACATAAGTGCTCCAACAGCCTGTCTGTATTGAAAATTTTACATATGAATGTCTTCTTCAGTTTCCTTCCCTGATTCACCACCATCTTTAATAATAGGAGTTGATACAGGTCGACACTCATTCATCCCAAATCTCTCAAGTATCTTTTCTGTATACCCTTTCTGACTTACTTTTAAAGATCCATCTTTCTGTTTCTCTATTTCTAGTCCTAAAAAGTATGTTGCTGCCTTTGTAGTTATCTTGAATTCTTTCTTTAAATTTTCAATAAATGTGTGTAGTTGATTTTGATTAGTCGCAGCTACTAAACCATACAGCAATCAGCTTCACTCTCTTTAAAACCTTGATTAATTAAAAACTGACCAAAACGTTTGTGCCAACAACGTGGTGCTTGTTTCAAACCGTATGGGCTCCTTTTCAGTAGGCAAACTCTTTCTGATCCATCATTATATCCTTTTGCTTCATTAAACCTCATTACTTTCTTTAAAATATCTTCTGTCATGTTGGTTGTTAATATAAGCATTATTGTACTTTCAGTTTTAATGAATTCTTTTAATTCATTTTCAGTATCTTTTCGTTCTCCCGACGCAGTTCGTGTTACTGTAGGCTTCTCCCATTTTCCTTCCAGTAAATCTATTGAACGATGAATACTTCGGAGTATAATGCATATTTTGTATTTCCAGGTTGCCCAATTTGATTTTCCTTCCAAAAGTCCAACTCGTATCTTTGAAACATCCATGTTCCAAATTAAACAGTACCTATACAATATTAATCCAACAGTGCAGACCTAAAGCAGGACTGGACCCATAACCTGTTAATGTTTTAGAATGAATGAATATTATATTTACTGTTTAAATAGATATGTTTATTAATGCTACACAATATAAAAAAATCTGATGTGGCCAGCACATTACCTTCCGTCAGTTCTATGTATTTTGTGCAAATTTCATACGGAAAGTTCCTTGCTAAATTAAATATTCTTTTTCTTGTACATTACCTTTCGGCAGTTGCATGTATTTTATGCAAATTTCATACAGAAAATTATTATTTTGTGACGTTTTCTATATACAGTATAATGTATCTGCAGAAATAAAAGATTTATTATTATTATTATTATTATTATTATTATTATTAAATTAAGTATTCTATTTCTTGTACATTACCTTAAAGCAGTTGTATGTATTTTATACAAATTCCATACAGAAAGCAAAAGATCCTATATATCCAGTAAAAATTATGACAAACACACTATGTCAATTTCACTTGACATTGACATCTTTCAATCAGAATTTTCTTAATATAGTAGCTGTTTTCATAGCTATAGCTACTTTATGAAATTTAATTTCTTTATAATTTTTTAACTCTATATCCATTTAATATTAAGTATAAAATGCAGTCAAATCGTATAGAGAATAAAATATTCTTTAATATTTTTAATAACATCAAATGTGAAAAAGTTGTATTTAACATAGTTTTTCCAATATAAACTGTTAAAATCTTCAAATGATGGTACTTCCGGTTGACCAATTGTAACCAAAATCTAATCAGCTCTTCATATGGATGTAACGAAGAAGTACACGAAAAATTATAATTTTTGTAACTGTAGTATTAGAGTTATCGCAGACGAAAATTTTGTTACACACACACACACACACACACACACATCCACACACACACACATCCACACATACACACACACACACATACAGACATCATCGTAAAAATAGTAAATTCGTATTCTAGGGACCCTAAAACGTGCTTATTGATTAAAAACTCATCATCGAATTTTTTGACCAAAGACAATACCTTCCTTACCTAAAGGTGACGGAAGGTAAAAACATTAATCTGTCAATACATATCAAAAATACAAAACTGTCATTAACGAACTAACTTGATTCAGAATTTATACTTAATGTTATTTATTTCAACACGGGCGAGTTGCTGTCGCTGCGGTTTAAGCTTTTTGGTTCGACACATAAGTGACTCCTATTTATGCTTTCTCCATGACAACTTTGATAGTCCGCAAGCTGTAAGGTGACGACTGGTATGGCAAGTGCCCTCAAAAATACAAATATTTTTATTATCATTACCCAAAATTGCGAATAAAAGGTGTTTGGCACACCCAGAGATAGGTAAAAGGATCTGATTAAGAATACATTTCTTTTTGCTTTCTTCTATATTTCATTCCAGTATTTATATATGTATTTTTCGACGTATTTTTTTTTGTCTATTCGAACTTTAATCTTTTTAGATCTTCTGATAACGAGCCTCAACGACTAATAAGGTGCATTCAAGTTTTTCTTTTCTTTCCAATCCCAAATCTTTGTTTCACATACTTATAATCTAATACTTTCTAAAATTGAATTCAATTAAATACAAAGTAAAAATTTTAAAAGTAATAAAATGTACTAATCAAACAAACGATAACAATAATAAATTTTTGCCTACAATGAATTGAAATGATTTAATACTAATTCTGATAAACTTTAGTCGCCTACTGATTAATGTTGTGGTTTTCAGTGATATATAAGCTTTCTGGCAAATACCTGTATTATTTGCTTATAATTTTACGAGGCAGCAATATGAATTCTGAAATATTTACTTTTTATTTACTGGTAAGATGTGATTTATACAATTTTGTTTCTTCGTTAAATCACCTTCACTTATTATCTACAAAAACTTCTTATCGTTATTACACAATACATTTTTAGAATTTTCACATACTTGACGTTCAGAGATAATAAATTCATAGCAGATCATTATTATTATTATTTTGTTAAGTATTGGGTTTTCTGTATATATGTTTGCCAGAGCAGTAAATTTATCTAGAGATGTTTGAATAAGTTTGTATAATGAAGTGTTTTACGTAGACGTTCGGTGAGTGGAAGCAATGTAAGAACTTGTATAAATGGTATCATAATTGCGAACGAGGCGAAAGTAATGTGCTTGCGAAGGATGCCTATTACATGAATGATATCTTCTAATAAATATATACTACACATTTCTTCTTCTTTCTTATGTAAGTATTTTAATTTAAATGCAAATTTTCGATTGTCTTATATTCAAATTAGAAATTTGAATTTTGTCACATTCTCTACTAAATTTGCTTTTCCATTTTATTATGACAAAATGATTCTTAATTGCACTCGTTACCCGTTCGAATTACATCAAAATTTTCATTTTACATATTACCTACAAATTTAATTGTGTGTATTGTATGACTTTTAATCACTACTGTACAATTATTCTCATTACCGCTTTAGATATAAATGAGATATGATTACTGCTATGTTTACATACATACACGGCATTTTAGAATTATAATTGTTTCCCTTTCTTACACGAGGCATCTATCTTAATTTATCAATAAATAGATTAATAGTAGAAAACAATGCGTGATTTTTAAGTCAACACATTGCACCGCTTATCATTAAATTTTAACTGTTGATTAACTGACAATATCAGATCGAAATAAAATGTAAAACAGGCGTTTAAATATTACTTAGAATTTCGTTATGCACTTTTCTGTTCACCTGATGTTAAAAATTAAACTGTAACAGGTGCAATTGAGCATATGTCATACAAATATGTACGTGTAAAAAAAATTTTATACAGGGTGTTACTAAACCTGTGTCACAAATTTTAAGAGTAAAAAAAGCTTAATCATGATAGGTCTGATCTTTAACTGTTTCGAAAAACGAAAAATCGAAGAAAACCAGACAAAGATTGTGATCGAACAAAATTTTGTCTAACAGTAAATAGACATTTTTCTCAATTAGAGAAAGTGATGTCAGTAAAGTAAAATTTATCGTTTTTTTTTTCTCTCAATATCTAATAATTACGAAGTTAATATTAAATATTGGACAAGGTCGCCATATTTAACTTAAAATTATTTGATTTTTTTTTAAATAAAAGCATTTTTAAGGTTACTTCTGAAAGGTAAACAAAAAGTCTTATTTAATCGAAATCGTAACTTAAGATAGTAGAAGTAAACCCCGTAAAAAAATCATTTTTGCTGCCTTATTATATCGTTATAGCTCGAAAACTATTAAAGATCGGACCCATGTTGATTAAGATTTTTTACTCATTTTGGTTAGTACTACATACCCTTAAATTTGTGACAGATTTGGAAATAGCCTGTATTTAATAAATGTAAAGCTTCTACAAAATTTAAAAGATTTTTTTAGGCAAACAGTTAAAACTTCAAATAAAGAAGTAATATGTTGTTCTCATTAATATAAAAGACACAAATACCAAATTTGAAATGTTTTGGATTATATCATATCACTATATATGTATTTTACGAAAATCTGTTCAAAGCTTTGAATAAAGTATCACTTGCGTTTTATCAATTTTAACCAAAATCTAATATGTTTTTCCCCTTCATAGAAAAGTCTTAAATACCAAATTTGAAAAGATTTGGAATATATCATAATATATTTTTCACGGAAATCTATTCAGAGCTTCAAGTAAAGTATCCCTTCTGGTTTATCAATTTTAGCCAAAATCTAATATATTGTTCCCCTTTATATAAAAGTCTTAACTAATAAAATTGAAAAGTTTTGGATTATATCAATATAATTTTTACGAAAATATGTCAAAACATCAAGTTAAGTAGACTTCCGGTTTATCAGTTTTAGCCAAAATCTAATATGTTGTTCCCCTTCACATAAAAGTCTTAAACGTACGCACGCACGCACGCACACACACACACACATACACACACACACACACACACACACACACACACACACAAGCGCGCGCACGCGCGCGTGCGCGCGCGCACGCAAGCACGCACATAGATAGATATAGAACGCGTTTAACTTTAACTGATCTGTGCAATAATATTACAATTTTAATCAATTAACATTAAAATAAAATCATGTTGGTAATTTAATGTTAAAAGTAACATAGGACGTTTTGATTTTTTAAAATATAATCTAAATTATTACAATAGGTAGTTTGTCTATGAATTTTATAAATAAAGTAAATAATTTTTAGGTGCGTATATTTTTCTACACATAATAATGCATTTTTTAAATATAAAATGGTGTCGGTGTCCAAACTAGAGTTCGAATAAATGTTAGGTAGTAATAGCAAGTAACATAAAATAAATCAAAATAATTTGAATCAGATCCTTTCATTGACAATAGTTGTAGCAATTCAACGGGCCATTTGCGTGGTACTGAAAATCCGATACCTAATACTATATACCTAAAGTTATGTTGAAAACGTATTTAAAACTATACATTTTATATTAAAAAAATCTGATGTGGCCAGCATATAACCTTCCGTCAGTTCTATGTATTTTGTATGAACCCTATACAAAAAGTTTCTTGCGAAGATTCTATATTTCCAGTATATTACCTTCCGTGAGTTGTATAAATGTTCAACAAATTGCTTACAGAAATTTCATACGATAGATTCTATATTTCCAGTAAAATTGTAACACATATGTTAATTGCTCTTGACATTGGCAGGTGTCTATCAAAATTTCCTTTAAATATTATAGTAGCTGTATCCATGTTTGGTTGGTTTTATCATAGCTGGCTGCTTTATGAAATTTAATATCTTTATAATTTTTTAACTCTCTACCCATCGAATATGAAGTATAAAATGTAATCAAATCTTATAGAGAATAAAATATTCTTTAATATTTATAACATATATAATGGCTAAAAATGATATTTATCTGTGTTTTTTCAAAAAATATGGATGAAAACTCGAGAAATACGCAAAAATTATAAAGGTGGTAGTGGAGTTATGCGATCCCAAAGAAACGTCACATACACAAACACACACATACACACACTCACATACACACAAACACACACTCACACACACATACACTGACTCACACTCACACACACTGGCTCACACTCACACACCCTCACACACACACACTCACACACACATACACTGACACACTGGCTCACACTCACACACACACACACACACACTCACTCACACACACATACACTGACACACACACACACACACACACACACACACACACACAAACACACACACACACACACACGCACGCACGCACGCACGCACGCACGCACGCACGCACGCACGCACGCACGCACGCACGCACGCACGCACGCACGCACGCACGCACGCACGCACGCACGCACGCACGCACGCACGCACGCACACACACACACACACACACACACACACACACACACACACACACACACACACACACACACACACACACACACACACACACACACACACACACACACACACACACACACACACACACACACACACACACACACACACACACACACACACACACACACACACACACACACACACACACACACACACACACACACACACACACACACACACACACACACACACACACACACACACACACACACACACACACACACACACACACACACACACACACACACACACACACACACACACACACACACACACACACACACACACACACACACACACACACACACACACACAAATACACAGACGAGCACGCGCACATGAATTAAATTGTAAATGATACTTTCAATACTTATAGTATTTCAATTTTTTCTTTTCAGTTTTGTATAGTGCAGGGTGACTACAGATTTCCTCGCTGGAATCCTTATTCATACTATATTAAAAAATATGCAACTTCAGAATATAGGGATAGGAATCCGAATACATTAGAAAATTCAAATCCTTACAAATATAAAACTTACTCCTATTCTAATGCTAATGATATTCTGAAGAATCCTTACAACTTGCGAAGATATCCTTCAGCATATCCGGTAGAATATGAAGACGACAGTCAATTCCGTTTCGACTTTGGAGGAGTAGAAACACAAATGTGCGAAGATTCGTGCCACGCCAGCTCAACTAAAAGACCCTTTCTGGAAATCTCTCTTCATAAATGGAGCCTCAGTAATTGAAGGAGAAGAATGCGTGTAAGTACAAAGACGCTTATACTTAGTCAATTCACTAGAATTGGAGTTACCCAGTGCAGTAACTTGTGTCATGTCGGAAGAACAAGAAGAAACTTTCTATAAATAATAATATTTTTGTTGAACAAAAAATTTAAAAACACCAGATGTCACCCAGTACAGATCATACATTATTATTTCGCAATGCCAATCTTACGTGAAGAATATTATATACCAGGAGTGGGTAAACTTTTTTGCCGGAAGGCCACATGGATGTTTGTAACATGATTACCGGGCCGCATGGGTGTTTGCACACGATAACAGGGCAGCAAGTTACTAAAAAAGATCTTCCAAAGAAAAAATGAAAATCTTGCTAGTATTGCATTAACACAATAATTAACAAAGTAAGAATAGTGCGTGGACACGGACTCGGTCAACTATACGGCGACGACAAATAAGCAATGGCCACATCTAGGCGACGGACAACGGGGCGATAGACAAGATCAAATATGCAATACAATTATTTTTTTATCGTTTTCTTTATTAAAATTACCATTATTTTCTTTTGATCTAGGTACCACCCTGCAAAATTTATTATTATTTTTGATGAACAAGTTAAAAGAATCGTCTCAATGTAAAATTTGAAAAATTGCACCTACAATTAAATTTATTACAAAATTGTGCGTTAGGTTAGGTAATGTTAAGGTATGTTTTAAAAAATTAGATCGCCAAACCGCTTGCCTGCTACGCGAGCAAAAATTTCCGTCGTCTGTCTAAATGACGGTGATCCACTTAATCAATATTTTTATGCTCGATATAGGTAATTGAAAAATAGTGACAAATGGCTATTTTTTTATTTTCATTTTTGACCTATAGTAGATATAGTTTAAATGTCATTTTTAGGTATGAAAAGATCATGAATTATAATTCCGATTTCACCGGAAGCGATATGAGTATATCTTTGTGTTTTTAAATGGAATGATATATGTTTTTATTTTTAAAGTAATTAACAAGTAGATTAGATTTACAGTGATACCATGACGCCCAATATTTGAAATAATAAAAAAACACATTTCATCAGATAAACGCCAAAATATTTCCTCAAACAAATTAATATCTTAGTTTTTTAATTAAAATGTATTTATAAAATCAACGAAAACATTACTTCCGGTGAACTTAGATATAGAATTCATGATCTTTCCATACCAAAAGTGGCATTTAACTTCTCCCCCAACTTTGTAATTGATACTAAAGAAGGTCTAATAGTTATTGATGCTATAAAATAAGTAAATACAGTCTGACCAGGGAGTCGTCGAATAGCTTGGATGCGCAGTAGCATAGCCTCAAAATTGAGGTGTGAATTTCATTCTTTTCCTAGCAGCCATAGATAAAACATCGAGAAACTACATTCTGAGGCAAAAGTATGAGTTCAATTCCAAGTAGAATGGACGCGCAATTTCAAACCAAATTGGGAATCTTGCCTCTCGCAGGATGTGTTTGCCACCCAAGCGAAACGAGAGCTGTAAATTAAGTCCGGGACTGGTAAAAAAAAATCTACAAATCTATTAAAAGTCGGCTTTTTAATGTTTGTTTTTATGGTTTAAAATGTCATTTTATGACACCAGTGTTATAAGTGACAGATCACTGTTACTTAAAAGTGAATTAGTTACCTTGGTTAATGTCGAATGGAATAACAAATCGATATTTTGGACAAAAAATAATTAGAAATAAAATTTAAATGAAAAAATAGTATATTACATATTAAGTATGTGTTAAAAATGATTTTATTTTGTTTGAAGGTTTGGACCACTCCGCTTCACGTCGTGTTCCAAACTTCATTCTCACAAAATAAAATGTCACGTTTAACACTTATGTTATACCATAAATAACTGAACCAGAACCTCTCGAGTTGCACATAAGATTTTTCTATTCGTTTCGATCTCCAAAATCATCCTCAACAAGTAGGAAGCACTTACACACCTTAATACTTAAATAACTATACCTCTCGAGTACATTTGTACTGCCAGAAATGTCAAGGAATACCGCTGAATATTGAAACAAAGGCTGTTATCTATCACATTTGACAAGGTAACCTCTAAATGAAAATATATGTGAAATGAGGACAATTTTGAAGAAATTAAATTCTAAATCATAAATTATGAGAATAAGCAAATATTTGATACAAGTTTAAAATATCTGACTGTTCTTATTTCACAAAATAGGAAGATAAGGAAGATGCGTCGTTATCGTTAATAAAACTGATACTGAGATGCAGGGTTGTGCGTGTATGCAGGGTTGTGCGTGTACTCGTAAACTATGATAGATTCCTTACACGCATGAACAATGTGTAAACAAAGTAAAGAATGATGTGAAATGAAGACAATACGTAAACTATGTAAACTTTGTATAGGTATATTGCTCATGCGAACTAGGGATTTAGCGAAATACATCTGATTTGTTACTTAATCCGACAGTCCAGTGACTCAATGAATAAAATGGGAGGTAGAAAAACGAACGAAGATTTTAAAAAGTTAAATTTACTTTAAATCCAAAACACTATGTATAGTTTGTTTAAAAAGGTTAACAAATAATAGTGCATCTTGACTTAGAGATTATTTCATATTCATATTAGCCAATTATTTTTAGATTTTATTTCTCTTGTCTAGGAATACAAAAAATATAAATATCTAAACAATTTTGTAAAGCGACTAAAGAAAATTTTTGAATAAAAGATGATTTTATTAATTAATAGGTGTTTATGTTTTATATTTTTACGTACTTATGATAGATGTAAGTCACGTTTAGACGATCTCGATTCAAAGCCAGTAGATATACAAAAGTACCGACATGGCGGCCATCTTGGCCTTAAAAAGCAACAGTAATGATTTTTCGTGTTGCTAGAGGCGCTTTTGTCGCAGGTGTAAATTGTCATTGTCAAACGTCAGATTATTCGTGGTGTGGTATTAAGCAATTTTTATTGTGTTAGAGAAACTGAGAATTTGCAAAACAAGTATCCGCAAACTGTACGTACCTTATTCTGAGATTATTGTACGAATGCATGTATTTGTGTTATTACAGGGTTCTATAATGTTGGCAATGTCATTGGTTATCTACAAAATGTTTCTGTTATAATAGAAAATGTTAATTGCAACAACACTATTCAAATTAAAAGTTCTTACTTCACAATTCATTACAAATTTCGATTAAATATCGGATCTTCCAATGTTTGTAAACCACTGATGACACCTATCTTCAACATTTGATATGCAAAAAAAATGTATTCTATTTTTATTATGATGACAATTAATTGCCCAGTAACAAGGCATTATCTGTGGCAAATTCTCAGTTTATTTTATTTTCTTTAACATACCAAAATTAAAACTGGTGAATACCAATGTGACATTTGACACCTGCAACAGCAGCGCCTCTAACGACACGAAAAATCATTACTGTTGCTTTTTAAGGCCAAGATGGCCGCCATGTCGGTACTTTAGTATATCTACTGGCTTTGTCTCGATTAAGATCGCAGCGCCGAATCGGTGGGTTAAGGAAGCTGCCAGATAGACATTCTCGAGGAACATACCTACTGACTGAGACAACTATTGCTGTTGAAAGTTCATGTTTCTTTCCTGTATTCCGTGTTTATTTCTATATATTTAAACAGTAAGTTTGTTGTCAAATTATTCTACATTTTATTTAATATAATTTTTGTATTTAGTACCTAACAGTAACTATACGCTTGTACCGTAGTACCGTAACGCTCGAGGCGATGCCAATCGGCCGAAATTGCAATATTTGAGCTGTCAGAAGTATGTATATTTACGCGTTATTTTAACTTTAAAAGATTTTATCATCGATAGTGTTTACTTGGTTCAGTAGAAATAATTAAGATAAAAGGAAGGTGAGTATGCTGCGCTCAAAATTTCTGAAATTTTGAAAGTAAAAATCCAGAATTCTGAACTTTGATTAGTTGCATAATATATTAATAAGTAATTTTAATACAAGAAACATTATTCCTATCACTTAAATATTTTAATAAATAAAAAAATATTTTGTAAATAAACTTGAAATTATAATAATTCAGTCTTATCCAGAGTTTAATTTAGACTTTTATGGGCCCTAGACAAAAAATATTTTTCAGGTCATCATCAAAAAACTAAGACCTACAATTTTACAAGACAATGCAGCTGAAAATATATCATAAATTAAATTGCATTAGAATTAATGAAACATTCGTGATTGGCCATTTTCATTATTGTAATCAAAGTTCCTTTGTTGTAATTATATAAATATTCCTTTATTGTAATCAAATCAAAATTCATGTTTTTTTTAAGAAAACAGGGGCTCTAATCAGTCGTAAGTACATATATTCAGTAAATTATCTACATAGGCATACATCCTTGATATACATATATGTTCATATGCCACGATTAAATTTAAAAAAAAAACATACAGTAACGATACAATTATTGTAATAATTTTTCTGTGTGATTAGTCGTTTTCTGAATCAGAGAGCCACATATTCACTATTATATCCAACCATATGACACACATTAGACATGTGCCCGATTAAACTATAGTTCTATAAAAACATAAAACTATTATAATAAATTTTTTGTATTATTAGTCATTTTCATTATTGAAATCAAATTTTCTTTATTGCGAAATATATATTTTGTAACAGTTATTTCGTCGATTTAAAATTAAAAAGTTTGTCTTTTGGGAATTGCAGGCCCTAGGTATAGTTTCCTTGGCCTAAATTAGGTCCTGGTCTTATCTCAAATTTGACAAAATTGCATCTTATCAATCCTACATGATTCTTGCATCTTTCTTCACCTAACATATTTTAAAATTAATTATTGTTTAAACTAGTAATATCTACATTATTTTACCTTAATTTCGACATTATAAAAATATTTTAATGTGCTCTATTGCCAAGAGCTCTTGAAGTTTCGCGAATTATTTTCAATAATTTCCATGACTCTAGAAACTTCATAGTTTTCCACTAATTTTTACCTTCACTTTTACTTTTATTTCGAAAAATATTCAAGTTTACAGCTTGAAAACCACAAGTAACTGTAACTGACGTTTTCCGGACTTTGACAATGATCCGCTCAAAGATGCTTATCGCTTCCAGTAGTCGGCGCTGCCGTCGCTCAAAAAGGGACGGTACAAGAGTATAATTTTGAAGTTTTTGTAGGTTATGAAATTTAATAAACTCTCATATTCGGTCGAGGAAGTTTTCAAAGCTGGGCATGTTATTTTATTCAGTGTGGTAGAGACCACAACAAATGCAAATGATATACCGATATATGCACTCTGTTTGCAAACAAGTACTTTGCAGTCTGCCCCTCATACTATTGAAGGAAAGTTTAAATATCTAGTAAAACTACAAAAAACACTGCTTGTCGTACTTAAATTACTCAATGTTTAGAAATTCGGTGTGTTAACTTGTACTGCAAAGTTGCGGAAAGGTTTCTTATTTTGCATATTTGGTTGTTCGTTAATTAGGTTTGTTCGCACAACAAAATAAACAACTAATTGCCAATTTTTCAGTACGCGTGCGTAGTTTGAAATTGGTTGCAAACTGATTGGAAATTTTTGTGTTCTGCGAACAGAATGAAAGATTATTGTTCCTACTACCATCTGAAAAGGTTTTTATCTTAGGTTAATCATTGTCACGGAATGAATTTATAATCTTGAAAATATATTACTGCGTTTATTTCTGGTTTTCTTAAATTTATACTCGATAATCTACATGACAATATGGCATATATTTAGTGGTTTGGAAGAATTTATAATAAATGATAAAATTTGGTCTCTCGTTTTGGCTAGTACTAGTTACCGTACTAGTGCAACAATGCTCACTATTACCCAGAAATTCCACTGCGCATGTCACAAACTAAAAATTTCTTTAAAATTCGCGGACTGTTCTAACGGTTGGAATCTGATCAGGGATTGAAATATTTTGCTGAACGAACAAATGATTTTTAATCGTAGATTTAAAATTTCTCTTGTGCGAACACTTTTAAACAGATGCGCATGCTCAGAATGGTTTGTGACGGTTTCTGACCTATTAAATCTAATAATGCATTTTGCTGCAATCATTTCGATTTCTCTTGCTTCATTTGTGTCCAAGAGTGCTGGTTCTGGATCATGCATGAATAAATAATTCATTTAATTGTGCTCATTTAGCTCGTTTTCTAGCCCTTTCTTCCCTGTCTTTGGATAGAAAAGAAGACTGTGGCAATTTACAAGTAGATGTTGCAGTTTCTTTCATTAGTAAATTTAAAAATGAATCTTTGGTGAAATGAAGGCCGTAGACTTTCATGTAGGGACTTGGATTTTCTCAGATTATTTATTTAGATTTTCCGCTTATTAACTAATTCTCCACCTCCACCTATAACATTACGTTTTCTTTGTCTGTAATGGAAAAGAATGGAAATATAAATTCGAATCTTTCTTTATCCACGAATTACACTGTGGAATACAGCAATAAAAATTTGATTTTGACATTATAACACAGAAATAAATAAATAAATAAATACACGAAATTTATACCGTAACACTCATAAGGGTTATGACTTATGTCTATCTGAGAGCTTCCAAAATCTGCCATAAGATGGTATATCGCTTAGGAAGAGTTGCCAGCATACGATAATACGATGTCAATTTTTTACCAGTAGGTAGAAATCCAAAATAACTGGTGATTCCCAGTCCAACAACTAGTGTCACCTATTGGGTACAACGTAAAATACTAACTTGTTTCACTATTTCAATAAAATGATATCGTATACTACTTTCAACGGCTCATTCATATATACGTCATGAATTGATCAACAATAGTAATATATTTTTGTCCTTGTATAAGCAAAAATAAAATACTTATACGGCTTAATTCATTAAGCAAAATTATTAAAATTAACAACCATTCTTGCAAGTAGACAATGTACAAATTTTAATCACGTAAAGAACATCATTGTCTATGGCGTAGACAAAGACGTATTTTACGTAGCATAGATTACAGGCACAACCCTATGGTAAATACACATATATACCTACAAACAACGTCCTAATATCCTACTTACGATATGCGGAGTGGGAAAAGTTAATAATAAGATAAATAGCCATTTGTCCATATTTTTTGCCATCTCCCAGTTCATTTCATTTATATTTTTATTAAATAATTTATGAATTTGAATGAATACAATATCTACATGTTATTATTTCTTATCATATGTACTTTATTGTTTGAATATCCATCGATCATGTAATTTCTACTTGCAGAAATGAGGGTAGACCATGTGCATTAAATCTTCCAGGAATTACTACAAGATGTGTACAAAAATACACATATAAAGTTAACTTTACAGCTGGAGGCGCGGTGAATGATTATACACATAAAGTACCCATTGGATGTATATGCACTTTTAAGAAAAATTAACAACTGCTGACTCTTATTCAAATTATTTATCTGTTTAAGCAATATTTAAGGCTAAAATAAAACCAATATGCAATTTTACTAATCTTATTTTATTTTTCTCCTAACCCTTCGAAAGTTGCATTATTTTTACATACACGAGCCTAAATTTTTATAAGTTACACAAAGTAATAATAACCTCCATTTTATATTTTAACGGGAACGTAATTTTTGTTTACAGATTTTATTTTGATAAATACTAATAAAATAATTTTTTTAAAGATTTTCTTGGTGGTTTTGCATTAATTCTATTAATATTTAAACAGTCTGAAAATTGAAAACCGTGACATAGGCGTTTAACATGGGATAACAGTTTTTTTCTCCAAATATCATCTGTTCCGCAAGACTATAGTGACAGTTTTTGATATGGTTAGAAAGATTATCTAATTTGGCATCAAGTATTTTATTGAATTCACTATAAATTTTAATTTTATAAGGTACTTTATGTACAATATTTTTACCTTCCGTCACCTCTAGGTAAGGAAGGTATTGTCTTTGGTCAAAAAATTCGATGATAAGTTCTTAATGAATAAGCACGTTTTAGGGTCCCTAGAATACGATTTTACTTACGGTGATGTCTGTATGCATGTATGTATGTATGTATGTATGTATGTATGTGTGTATGTGTGTGTGTGTGTGTGTGTGTGTGCGCGTGCGTGCGTGCGTGTGTGTTTGTGTGTGTGTGTGTGTGTGTGTTTTTAATAATACATTTTACAAAATAAAATAAAAAATTATAAATATATAAGGCGGGCAGGATTTGAGCTTGTGAATAATTATTACGGTTCCCCGATCTAACCAAAAGTATGTTCCGTAACGCAAGCAGGTGCGGGTGCGTGTGCAGCTGACTTCTCGACCAATAGGAGCACGGCAGCTAGCGGCTGCGGTTGCGGGTAAAGGAATAGCCGAAAGGCTATTTTTACACCCGCCAACCGAACTCGCAGCCAATCATCGAACTTGATACTGTTACGTGACTGCCTTGGTTTGACATTTGCTATAGTTTTCGTCTATGATGGTGCAGCATTTAACATTTAACTTGTCCATCTGTTTTTTCACGAGTTCACTGCCGTTCCGAACTTTTCTCGTGTTCGATAAAAACGTCAAGACGAATAAACAGTGGGCGGTGAGGGAGCGGCAACCGCTCCGCACAGTATGAATGCAAGAACCGCCACTCGCTTCGAAACCCGCTAGTGTGATATGGCCTTTTCTCTGGTATTTTCATCCCCACTACCGCTACTTTCAAACATCATCATAACAAAATCAAACTATATACGTCAATGTCACATTTGTGATCTGCATTAGTGGTATTTCTAATAATTATTTTAAATGTAAGTATAAAAACATTATTTATATTTGTTATATTGTTGATTGTGTTATTATTATTGGCATTAAATGTAATAAAATGTTCAATTTCGTTGTCATATTCAAAGTTATCATTCATTTGGTTAATTTTTATTTTTGTTAGGTTTTCACAATTTTAAATGTCAATTCAATGTCAATCTATTCCGAAATAGAAGAAAATAATCAGGAACCATGGTGTACCAGGAATCAAGATACTTGTTTTCTGGTTGATATTGAGTAGTTCTCAATATTTTATTCCGCGGAAATATGTTATATATTCCACAGCCTACATTATGTTATATATATATATATATATATATATATATATATATATATATATATATATATATATATATATATATATATACCGTGTGTCTATCTTTAAGGTGTACATAGGAGATTAACATAGGAAATCAGTTTTTTACAATTTCCTACTCGCCTACTTATTTTAAATAAAAACGCGTCAAATAAAAGTTTTAGGGCATAAAATTCTGCATCTAAATCAATAAACAGAATTACCTTTACATGCTTTATAACGACAGAAATTAAATATGAAAATGTCGAAAATTACGTTGAAAATATCGACAGCCATGGAATTGAACAAAAAATAAATAAATGCTTGACGTTTTATCAAATTGTCAGAAACGTCAAACAGGTTAACTTACGTTGTGACAGATAAAACGTCAAGCATTTATTTATTTTTTGTTCAATTCCATGGCTGTCGATATTTTCAACGTAATTTTTGAGATTTTCATAATTAATTTCTGTCGTTACAAAGCATGTAAAGGTAATTTTGTTTATTGATTTAGATGCAGAATTTTATGCCCTAAAACTATTTGACGCGTTTTTGCTTAAAATAATTAGGCGAGCAGGAAATTGCAAAAAACTGATTTCCCATGTTAATCTCCTATGTACACCTTTAAGACAGACACACGGTATATATATATATATATATATATATATATATATATATATATATATATATATGTATATATATATTGTAATATCTTTAATCTAAAATTAAGAAAAAAAAGAACAAAACTATTAGATAAACCCAACATATTTATTCCTAATTTAATATATTTGCGTAACACTCATTAAACAAAATAACAAAACGTCTAGCTACTATCAAGTCTCTAGTCGGAATCCCCTCTCGTTTTACCCAAATGTCGGCTGAACATGCCGTTGCCCCCACTCTACGCCCGATGACGCGACATGACGACACTCGGCTATGTCCACGCCTACTTTCATCCTAACTTCTCCAACACGGCCTTTCCTGACTAAAGAACGTCCTAGTTCTCTTTGGATGTTGACGGTTGAGCCTCGTTAAACAGGGTATCTGCTGCCGCAGGATCAGGGATGGTCCCAGCATCTTCTTGGTTCGTACCTAACAATCGTAACATATAGCGATCAGCAAAATACACAAAGTAACAACCACTGTAGGGCAGAGGCTCCAAATTAAGCGTATCCCATCCAATAAGTTAGCGTGTGAGGTCTGCTCACAGTAAACATACGTGAGGTCTGCTCACACGTGAGGTCTGCTCACGATACACACAAGTGAGGTCTGCTCACGATACACATAAGTGAGGTCTGCTCGCGATACACATAAGTGAAGTCTGCTCACGATACACACAAGTGAAGCATTTTTTTTTTCAACAGAATCAACTCACCGTCAAAGTAAGCGGCACACGTCTCTGGTGTCCACTCGCCTTTCCACGGAACCATGTATTCCGCAGCAGCCTGAGTTGATTTTCCATACGAGCCAGCCACAAGCTGCAGCTCGTATCTTCCATTAGGTAATATTTTCACCACTCGATACGGTCCTCGCATTCCAGAGTCAAGTTTGCCAGTCGACTGCGCTTGCTTAATTACAAAAACCATTGAATTCAACTCAAAAGACCGTGGGGATTTTCGGCCTTGGTTCACATATGAATCCTGCTTTTCTTGGTTCCGCCTCAGCCGCTCAGACGCTCGTTGTCTACTCATATCGCGCAATGATTCGCGATTAGGACTTGAACCCTCAAGTGCCACGTCGCGCACTAAGTTCCGAATGACTGGAGTAGCGGCGTTGATACCAACAAGTAAATTAAGAGCAGAGCATTGAGTAATCTTGTGTTTAGTAATATTCAAGATCAACTGTAACCTCCACATTACATCAGACCATTTTTCTTGCCGATTATTACACTCAATGCGAATCATATTTAAAACAGTACGACAGTACCTCACCACTTGCCCGTTGGATTGGTGCATTTCTGGTGTAACAAGATGAACGTCACACCCTAATTGTGTCACCCATTCAAGAAATTCGGTGCTTTTAAACATTCGTCCACGATCAGCGACTATTAGTTTCGGCGAACCAAACAAAAAAATCGTATTTGTAATAAGACGCTTTAACTCAACGGCGTCCTGTCTGAACATCGGGTAAAGCAGACAGTATTTTGAGAATGCGTCCACAACAATAAGAACGTATCGATAGCCATTAGACTCAGGCAGTGGTCCTAACGCGTCTACATGGATTGTTTCGAATGGACAATCAGGCTTTTCCCATGAATGGATAGGCTGAAGGGAGGCTCTCGGTACTTTCTTATGGGAAATGCAAACTAGACAGTGCGAAATATATTTCTGAACAAATGCTCTTAAGTTGGGGAACCAGAAATGTTTTAAAATTAAATCAACTGTCTTTTCCATACCTAAATGACCATGTTCATCATGAAATACGCGGAGTAAACTAAGCCTATGTCCTTTAGGGACATAACAAAGAAATCTGGGTTGCTCACCCACTGGTGCATACTTATAATAAAGCAGGTCATTCTTTCTTATATATCGATTTGAATCTAATTGTCCTTCCATCAATTTTTGCATTAATGTATGTGTCTCTTCATCAGCTGCTTGAGCAATTTGTGCCCAGTTTTGGGTTTTTTAAACATTACAAACATTAACAGGGTTACGACTCAAGTAATCAGCATGAGGAATAGAGGTACCTTTACGATATTCAAGAGAGAAATCAAAGTCCTGAAGGTAGACCCACCATCTGGCTACTCTGGCTAAAAGATCTTTCTTTCGCTGAGTGAGTTTGAGCGCATTACAATCAGTTACTACGGTAAAATGCGTACCAATAAGGTAATGCCTAAAATGCTGCAACGCTTTTACCACCGCTAAAGTCTCCAGCTCGTATGAGTGGTACTTATTTTCTGCGCCCTGATTTAATTTACTAAAATAAGCGACCACTCGTTTATGACCCGATTCATCCGTCTGTAATAATACAGCTCCATAACCTATAGAGCTCGCGTCAGTGTGAATTTCAATTGCCAATTTGGGATCAAAAATAATTAGTACAGGTTCGTTTATTAAGTATTCGATTAATTCTTCACGAACACGCTCTTGCTCAATACCCCAAATGAAAGGTACTCCCTTCTTAATCAAGTTAGCGATACAAGCCGTTTTAGAAGCGAACCCAGGTATATAACGGCGGAAATAACTCGCCAGACCCAAAAATTGGCGGACCTGTCTAACATCTTTTGGTACGGAAGCGTCGACAAGTGCTTTAACTTTATTTGTGCTCGGCCTTACCTGACCTTCACTAATAATTCGTCCTAGATACTCAATTTCTTTGGATAAGAAGAAACATTTTTTTAAATTTATTGAAAATATAGCTTCAGTTAAAGTCTTAAGGACCCGATGCAATATGTGGAAACCCTGAGCGACAGAATTGCTCAAAATCAAGACATCATCGATATAGACAAGCACCTCACCGGATTCAATAAAGCTTTGTAAGGTTTTAGAGATAATACGTTGGTAAACGACAGGGGCATTCGCCAGACCAGAAGGCATTTTGAGATACTCATAGTGCCCCTCGGGTGTAACGAATCCCGTCTTATGAATAGAGTCTTTATCCATCGGGACCTGGTGAAATCCTGTAGCCATATCAAGGCTTGTAAAGTATTTAGCGTGGCCTAAACGATCTATGTGATCGTTTATAAGCGGAAGAGGGAAACGATCTTTCACGGTGATTTCGTTAAGTTTTCTAAAGTCAACACACATGCGGTCTGTCCCGTCTTTCTTTTTAACTAACAGTATTGGGCTCGCGAATTCAGATTCTGATTCTTGAATGATTTTCTTATCTAACAAATCTCTAACTATCTCACGGACGCGTAATTTTTCTGAATGAGAAAGTCGATAAGGACGATATTTAATTGATGTGTCACTGTTGAGTCTAATGGTCATACTTCCGGTTCTAACAGTAGAAGTAGCAGTACCCGCAATAAAGAATTTGGCGAAGTCGTTAATTAGTTTTTGCAATTGTTCTAAATCATGACCGGTAAGTGTCGTATTAATAGAGACCTGTTTATCACATTCAATTTGTAATACATTAGCAAAACTCCTATCTTCGCAAACAAGGCATTGGCGTTCACGAGTACGTACGTACGTAACACCTTTACGATTGAGTACATCTGTACCTACAATTATTGGGGAGTTCATGAGTTCGGACGCTACAACAAATAAATCTACTTCTAATGTGATTTCGTCAAACTCAATCGGTAGAGTTACATAATAAGTAGTTTCAATTTCTTGGCCACCTAAACCTCTTAATATGCGGAAAGCTGGTTTACGGGCACAATCAAAATGTTTAAGTAAAGATGACGAAATGAGGGATATTGTCGAACCACTATCGATTAAAACGTCTATAGGTATACCCTGTATAACGGCTACAACAATGTCATTTCTACTAGTACCCTCATTTTCGCTACATAAATTGACATCATTTTTATTACGCGAATCTGATTTAAGTTTTGCAAAACAAGTATCAATCCTATGCCCTGTTTTTTTACAAAAAGAACAAGGCTCCGACTTTATCAACAAAGTTGGTTTTGTATCACTACTAGTGTTCCCTGCATTATTCTCTCTACGTTCAATTTTTAACCTCTTGTTGCATGAAGCCTGTTGATGACCTAACTCACCACACTTAAAACATTTACCAGAAATAAATCGTCGTTTTCTAGTACTATGATTATAAGATTTGTTTCTCGTGGAATAAGACTGATTTTGCAATGTAGACAATGGAGTGTCAATTCTAGAAGTGCTTGGTTTAACATAAATTGAAACGAATTCAACCAGTTCGTTCGGCATAAGTTTTGCATTAGTTGTGGATGCTCGTATTTGTGGATCTGTGATGCCGCGAATAATAATTTGAGAAATTAATTCTTCGCTTAACCCTTTAACAATTCGCAAACGAAGTAGCGAACGACGGACATAATCCGTGTATGTAGGATAATTATCAGAATTAGTGTTCATAACATTAAATAAAATATTTGCTACGTCAAGTTGTTTAGGACATAAGGGTTTAAATTCCTGCTTAAAATTACTCCAACTACGATCGCTCGTCACCCATTCTTTTAACCAAGATCGAGCGTCACCTTTTAAGCAATTACCAATACGAGAGAAACATTCGTTATCACTCCAACCATTGATAACTTTTGCACGATCTACCTCATCGCACCAGACTTCAATATCATGCAAACTAGGATCAAAGTCAGAAATATAAAAATGTTAGTTTGATCTTACAGAATTATTGATAGATCGTATCGCATCTACTATCCTGTCGGTAGCATTTACTTCAAAATCGGGAGTCCGTTCGCCCTCGCGATGCAGCCCCAGATCGGGCTCCGTCACCGATCGTGTAGCGCTCGTCCGTAATGGGGCAGGCAGTGGCGGTGTACACCCGATTGGCGGTACTACCTCTGCTGGCCCATTCTCCAACACGTTAAGACGCGCTAAAACTGCCTCCATTTGTCGCCTAAGCTGACTATCAGGTGTTCTATCGCGATGCCGACTACAGTGTTTGCGACCAGACATTTTTTTTACTCCACACAAAGCTACCACGAGAGAATCTTAAGTGTCAGAATGTAAAAAAACAGATCGGACTATCCTCTCCCACTTCTGATGTAATATCTTTAATCTAAAATTAAGAAAAAAAAGAACAAAACTATTAGATAAACCCAACGTATTTATTCCTAATTTAATATATTTGCGTAACACTCATTAAACAAAATAACAAAACGTCTAGCTACTATCAAGTCTCTAGTCGGAATCCCCTCTCGTTTTACCCAAATGTCGGCTGAACACGCCGTTGCCCCCACTCTACGCCCGATGACGCGACATGACGACACTCGGCTATGTCCACGCCTACTTTCATCCTAACTTCTCCAACAATATATATATATATATATATATATATATATATATATATATATATATATATATATATATATATATATATAATATACGTAGGGCGTGTAAAACAATAAATATTGTTGTAAAAGTAAGAAACACTTTATTATTCAACAGCAGCACACGTCGTTCTTTTTTTACATGTTCTTTCTACTCTACTATACTGTACATGCCCCGCCATCTAGTGTTGGACGACCATTGCTCAAACATGGCGCGATATTTGAAATACACAGATATTCTTACAGATTCGGCCATTCTGGCAACTAGTCGTCCGCGACTAGGTGGTAGTTACTGAATAATATTACAGTCTTCACTAGTATCGGAATCAGGGCACCACATTTTCATATTCTGCGGGGCACTAATCCCGGTATAAAATTTCTGCGTATGCTGCAAGCCCGGGACATCCTCAACAACATAATGATCGTTGTCCAATACGGCCGTCACTATGTATGGTCCCGAGAATTTAGGCGTAAATACAGCCTCGCCACGAGCTACGACCTGCGGTTTTTTTAAGTTTACTAGATCATTAACTTGGTACTTAAATGGATCAACATGTTTCTCATCGAACTTAGTTTTGTTATAATTTTGGAAAACTTTAATTCGGTCACCAGCTTGTTTCCGTAGTTGATGGATGTCAGCAGGCTCACGCTCACAATGATTAGTTTCCTTAACTAAATTCCGTATCTCTTGATCGTCTAAATAGTCTTGCTCATATCCTAAAAGTAACATACTAGGACTACAATTAATTGATTTTTGGTACGTATTGTTGATCACCACCTGGACAAACTCTACTTTTTTTCCCCAATTATCTTTGTCAGCACATTTTATTAAAACATTTTTAGCCGTACGAACATACCTCTCGGCCTGACCATTTGATTGGGGCGAACTGACAGCTATTTTTACGTGTTTAATCTTACGGTCCGAACAAAATTCATTAAATTCCCTAGACGTAAAGGCCGTACCCCGGTCGGATATTATGGTTTTCGGGTTTCCAAAAATTAGAAATATTTCTCTCAAATACTTTGTGGCTTCTTTGGTGTCAGTACGTTTTACAGGGCGTAAAAACAAAAACTTTGTGAACGCGTCTACGACTAAGAATACATGAACATTCCCACGGATTGTTTTACTCAAAGAAAAGTGATCAATATGTAAAATTTGAAAGGGTACGTTACCCTTCTCCGGTAGGTATAATTTTCCCTCTCGTTTCATTTTATCAGTGAATTGGATACAAGTCAAACAGTGTCCAATATGTTGACGAACAAATTTTTTCATATTCTTAAACCAATAATAATTTTTTATCGCGGCTAAAGTTTTCTCCGCTCCTACGTGACCGTTCTTGTCGTGGTACTCAAAAACCACATTTCTACGCATATTATGAGGGACTACTAACGCGGTTCCGTTTGTGTCTTTATGGAATAAAAGACCATTTGTCACAACAAAATTATTTAGTTTGCCAATGTTAATCTGGTCTATATTAGCTTTTATTTCAGAATCAGTGACTTGCGCGTACTGAAGCTTGCGGACTAGATCGTCTTCAATCACCATTACAGGGTGTCTGCTTAACGCATCTACATGTGACATAAGTTCAGATTTACGATGCTCGATCGTGTATTGGAATTCTTGGAGCTGTAAAGCCCACCGATTTATACGCGGACATATTTCCCGCTTACTCATCGTCTGCTTTAAAGCGTTACAATCTGTAATAATAGCGAACTTAATATCGATCAGATAAATTCTAAATCTCGCTAATGACTTTACGACAGCCAGAGTCTCCAGCTCGAAGCTATGATACCTAGATTCAATATCGGTAGTTTTTGCACTGTAGTAACAAACGGGGTGGAACTTTTTGTCTTCGTGCATTTGCAATAATATACCCGCATACCCATGACTGCTAGCATCCGTATGCAGCTCCGTTTTCAATTTTGGATCAAATATGACTAGGACTGGTTCAGTCACTAATATACGTTTTAACTCCTCAAATGCTTCTAGTTCCTTTTTACCGAAATAGAATGACGTATCTTTCCGAGTGAGATCACTCAGCGGTTTGGCTATAAATGAAAAATTCTTTACAAAACGGCGGAAATACCCGGCGAGTCCTAAAAAGCTTCGGAGATCATGAACATTACGCGGTATCGGAAACTGGCTCACGGCCTTAATCTTATTACTACTCGGTTTAATACCTTCTGGACCTACATGATAGCCTAAATAATCTATAGACGATTGCATAAAGTAACATTTGTCTAATCGTAATATTAAACCGTTTTTGGTAAACAACGCTAGCACTTCTTTAAGGATATTTAGGTTTTGGTCTACAGTTTCCGTCGCGATCAAACAGTCATCCATATACACGATGACTTTGTCTTCGCGGATTAAATCGTCTAGAACTGAATTAATAAATCGTTGAAATATTTTTGGTGCTCCCGTTAACCCAAACGGCATTTTTAAAAATTCAAATTGTCCAAATGGCGTAACAAACCCGGTGTATTTGACAGATTCGGGTGACATTTTAATTTGATAAAACCCGTTTTTAAGATCTAACAAAGTAAAGCAAGATTTATTTCGTAACTTATCTATATTGTTCTCTATAAGGGCAAAGGATAACCGTCTTTTATAGTTACCGCATTGAGGGCACGGTAGTCCACGCACATCCGAACTTCTCCTGACTTCTTCCTCGTGAGTACAATCGGGCTACAGTAGTTGGAGTTGCTCGGCCTGATGATATTTTCCTGGAGCAGGTTATCTATGATCTGTCGTACCTTCTCCTGCTCGCCTGATGACAGTCTCCGGGGTCGATAACAGATGTCTCGTTCCTCGGTGAGTTTGATTGTGGCCTTCATGGTTACGGTCGGCTGAGGGTGGCTCACGTCTTCTTCGTAAGATGAGATTGTCTTCTCCAGCTCGTTTCTGCATTCAGGCGTCGTCGCTGGACCCACGTTCAGGCTGATGGTTTCTGGTTCAATGTTGATGTGAAATATTTCGGGAACATTCTGCACTGGTTCTTCAGGAGAATCTGTGTCATCTTTCTTCGCGATCACTCCTCTAGGGCTGAACGTCACGGTTACAGACTGAAACAGAGGTTCACCTAAAATGATATTTTGTGTCATTGCCTGAATAGGACCTATAGAAAATGTCATTTGGTACTCTTCCTTGTCAATCATCAAGGTAACGGTAGTTTTGCCAAGGCTATTGGTACTTGACTGGCCCAACCCAACATACGTTTGGCATTCAGGTTGTACCGTGAAATTCATTTGTTCTGCAATGTCCTCTCGGACCAGATTTGCAGCACTGCCACTATCGACTAACGCTGTGAACAATTCTTCACCAATTTGCACCTCCACTGACGACAACTGTTTTGGTCTTATTCGAGCCAGGTTAACGTTGGTCGCTGGACTCTTTTGGGTTAGATTCTTATTTCTAAGCGGACAATTCTTAGCTATATGCCCTGTTTGAGACTCGTACCAGTCTTTAGCTCTCTTTTGTAGCTTGTTTGTTGCTAAAACAAACATTACGTCATCTTTGATATCATGCGTGCTTTTTATAATGTCTATTTTCTGTAACGATAGGTCTACATTATCATCTTTAGAACCGTTAAATACAGAAATTTGTGTACTTAGCTCAGACAGCGGCACTTTCACTTGCGGTTCGGGTTCGCTGATTCGTAAGTTCGCCAATGCAGCTCGAACAGCACTTGCTACTATACTGTCGAATGCCTGCGGAGACACTTGAAGTAAATTTGTTTCTGGTTGAACAACACCTGGTGTCATTCCTCCAGCAAATCCTGCTGCTGAATCTTCAGCCATTCTTGCGATGATCTCGGATAAAAAATTTTAGCCACACAACACGTTTTCCCGCCAGCTAACCTCACGAGTTGCTCTGACGCGACAATACCGACAATTTTATCCACACACAGCAAACTGGGCAAATCTCATACAAATTCTTGCGTATTCTTTGCGTATCCCACTTCTGAAGTTCTGTAGGGCGTGTAAAACAATAAATATTGTTGTAAAAGTAAGAAACACTTTATTATTCAACAGCAGCACACGTCGTTCTTTTTTTACATGTTCTTTCTACTCTACTATACTGTACATGCCCCGCCATCTAGTGTTGGACGACCATTGCTCAAACATGGCGCGATATTTGAAATACACGGATATTCTTACATATATTTGTTTATGTACGGTTGCCTAGACTAGCAGATAATAAAATATACGTTTCTAAACGTCACATGTGTATTTGTTCATTGAATTTATATCCTCCTCATATTAAACATAACATTTGGTGCAGTCGGTAGGATTTGAAGAGATAAATGTGTTTTAATTCGGTAGTATGGCACACACAAGTTTCGGACAATTAGAAGAATTTAGGGCTGATAATGGTAAGTCATGGTTGGAGTACGAGGAAAGATTGGAGTGTTTCTTCTTGGCGAATGATATTACAACACCCGAAAAGAAAGGGGCAATATTTTTAAGTATATATGGAGCTGAAACGTATGGATTAATTAGGTCGTTGTTATCTCCTGATAAACTGATGACAGTTGAGTTTAAAACCATATTAGAAAAAATTAGAACACATTATAATCCAACGCCGTCTCCAATTGTACAAAGGTTTCATTTTCATCAATGCTATCAGAAACCAGGGCAGAATATATCAGAATTTTTGGCAGAATTACGTCGTTTATCGGACAATTGCAAATTTGGAGCAGAACTAGAAAATATGTTAAGAGATCGAATAGTTATTGGAATTCGGGATAGCGCACTACAACGTAAGTTATCAATCCAAGATTTAACATTCACTACGGCAATTGGTGAGGCTAGAGCTTCGGAAGCCGCCCAAATGCACGTTTGCGAAATTAACATTAATGCTGCAGGTGACGTAAATAGAGTAAATAGTAGTTACAAGTATGATAAGAGAAAATTAAGCACGGATAGTTATAATAGGTTTAGATGCATGCGTTGTAACAGTAATCATTCATCAAACATTTGTCAATTTATTAATGCTAAATGTAATTTTTATAAGAAAATTGGACACATAGAACGAGCATGCATGGCTAAGAAGCGAGAACAGAGTTCAAAGACTGAGGATAGAAGAGGCAAGAATAATAGAGTAGCACAACTGCTAGAAACGGACGCCTCAGGGGCGTTAACAGAGACACCAGCAGAGAACAACTCATTGGATTACGAAATCTACAACGTATCAGAAGTACGGGTCAATCGCATTCCTCCAACGAAAACTGTCATCAGTATCAAAGGTAAACTACATGAATTTGAAATCGACTCTGGATCGGTATGTACAATCATATCTTATAAATTATTTAAGAAAGAATGGCCAGATTTAATAGAAAAAATCATTTCAAATAACACTAAACTACGAACATGGTCACATACACCACTAAAAATCATAGGTTCGATACCAGTAGAAGTAGAGTATGGAAATAAGAAAGAAAAGTTAATCTTGACCATAATTGATGGCGAAGGAGCAAGTTTGGTTGGGAGAGATTGGTTTAAAAAATTAGGTATAAGTTTAGAAGGTGTATTAAATGTCGATTTAGAAACAGATTCGATTGATAGAATTTGCAAAAAATATGAAGACGTATTTAGAGATGAGTTAGGGGCATATAAAGGGCCGGCAGTTAATATATTAGTTGATCCAGAAATCAAACCGATATTTTTAAAAGCAAGAAGAGTTCCATATGCGATTCGACCAGAATTAGATGTAGAAATTGATAAACTTGAAAAACAAGGAGTATTAACACCTATCCGATATTCTAAATGGGCAACACCCATAGTTCCAGTCAGAAAGAAGGATAATTCATACAGAATCTGTGGGGATTACAGGGCTACGGTAAATTTTGCCGCCAAAGTAGATGTATACCCACTTCCTACTGCTAACGAGATGTTATCTTCATTAGAAGGAGGTACAATTTTTTCTAAATTAGATATGAAACAGGCATATCAGCAACTTACTGTAGATGACGAATCTGCAGAACTTTTGACACTAAATACACATAAGGGTCTCTATAAAGTAAATCTTTTACAATTTGGGGTATCGTCAGCTGGGGCAAGTTTCCAAAGATTTATGGACACCTTACTTGGTGGTTTAGAAGGTGTAAAAGCTTACTTAGACGATATTCTAATTGTAGGTAATACCGAAATACAGCATAATCAAAGGTTACGAGAAGTATTAAAGAGATTTCAGGAAAATGGATTACGAATCCAAAAAGATAAATGTAAATTTGCAATTCCTGAGTTGGAGTTTTTAGGTTTCCGCTTTAATAAAAAAGGGACACAACCAACAGATACCAAAATAAAAGCAATTAAAGACGCACCAACACCTGCAGATAAACAACAACTTCAGTCTTTTTTTGGGTTTACTAAATTTCTATGGTTGTTTTTTAAACAATCGTGCTACGGTGTTAGAGCCTCTACATCGATTATTCGATAATGGAGTTAAATGGAAATGGACAGCAGAACACGAATCAGCTTTTAAAACTGCAACACAATTACTACAGAGTGACGCAATCCTTGTGCACTATAGTGATAAAGAACCGTTGATCTTAGTTTGTGATGCATCACCATATGAAGTGGGTGCAAATTTAGCCCATAGAAGATCGGACAGTACAGAGGCGCCAATTCGATTTGCTTCGAGAACATTATCTAACGCTGAACGAAATTACGCACAAATAGATAAAGAAGCACTAGCAATTATTTTTGGTATTACTAGATTTCATCAATATATCTATGGGCGAAATATAACAATTTTTACAGACCATAAACCACTTTTGGGACTGTTACAAAATAAAAAACAGATGCCACAAACCATGTCACCACGATTATTAAGATGGAGTTTAAAATTAAGTGCATATAATTATAGTTTACAATACAGACCGGGAGGACAACTAAAAAATGCAGATGCGTTGAGCAGACTTCCAGTAAAAACGAGGAATGGAGATGTGCCTGATGCAGCAGATGTACTATTACTTGAAATGGTTGATCCAACACCGATAAAAGCAGAAGAAATAGCGAAAATATCAAGCAAAGATAGAATATTATCTAAGATCATGTATTGGGCTTTACATGGGTGGCCTGATAAGAGACCAGATAATGAATTTAGACCATATTATGATAAAAGATTGGAGATATCGGCCTATAAGAATTGTTTATTATGGGGCAATAGAGTCATAATTCCAACAGTAATCAGACAAAATACATTTAATATGCTGCACATAACACATCCAGGTATATTGAATATGAAAGCGTTGGCGAGAAGTTTCGTATGGTGGCCGGGATTAGACGCAGAGACAGAAGAGACAGTTCGGTTATGTAAAACTTGTCAGAATTCGAGACATGCACCGCAAAGAGCACCGGTACATTCATGGGAATGGCCCAGTAGACCTTGGTCGAGGTTACACATAGACTTCGCAGGACCAATAAAAAATAGAACATTTTTAGTAATAGTAGATGCTTATTCAAAATGGTTGGAGATCATACCAATGTCAGCAATGACATCTACTGCCGTAATTGGGGTGCTTCGTAGATTATTTACTACACATGGTATTCCAGACGTAATTGTCTCAGATAATGGGACTGCTTTCGTATCTGAGGAAATGAAATTATTCATGAAAAGTAATAGTATAAGAAGGGTTACAGTAGCTCCGTATCATCCATCATCAAATGGCCAAGCAGAGCGTATGGTACAGACAGCAAAAAATGCGATAAAGCGAATGGAATTAAGTGGGAAAAATTTTAATATTGAATTAGCTCGTTTCTTGCTGGTACAACATATCACCCCGAGTGCGACAACAGGGATGAGTCCATCAGAATTACTAATGAAAAGAAAAATCCGAACGGTTTTGGATAGATTACATCCAGATCTGCAAGCTGATGTGCAGCTCAAACAAGAATATTTAGTTCAAAAGTATGCAAACAGTGATAATTTACGTCAGTTTCAGATAGGTGATCCCGTGTACGCTCGAAACTACACATCAGTTGAAAGGTGGATACCAGCACATATTTTAGAGGCAACAGGACCAGTCTCTTATCGAGCACAGAATCAAGATGGGGAGATGTTACGTCGACACGTTGATCAGCTTCGTAACAGGTTGGATGAATCTGCAAACAATCTTCCCAAGACTAACGAAGGAATACACCGCCAGAAGAAACTAATACTTCAAGTTACACGGAACCTACGACAAATATTGCAGTTCCAGTGAGTCCAAGTCGTTCTACCTCACGTCCACAACGGATAAGACGTCCACCCGTTTGGACGAAAGATTATCAACTCTAGGAGGAAGGAGTGTTATATATTCCACAGCCTACATTATGTTATATATTTATATATATATATATATATATATATATATATATATATATATATATATATATATATATATATGTTTATGTACGGTTGCCTAGACTAGCAGATAATAAAATATACGTTTCTAGACGTCACATGTGTTATCCCGAATTCCAATAACTATTCGATCTGTCAAATATCTGTTCAAATATTCGTTACGCTCTGTTTATTTCTACCGTCTTTATTACATGTATTTCATAATTACATTATCGACAACAGCCTTTTTCAAGACTCTTATTAGTGTATTTCGTTATTTGCTTGATAAGTGAGTTACAAAAACAATTTTTATAGCTTAATGAGATTTTTAGGTTTAAGTTACCACCCGAAATGGTTTTAACGGACGAACACCACAAGTTTATAGTCGAAGCATATTCTTTATAATAAAAATTTGCACGTCCATGAACTTACATACCAAACTTTTCTTTCCAGAAGTCTAGTTTTGATGTCATTGAGGAAAGATGCGGATCACGTGACCGCACGTGACTATTAGATGGTTTTGATCACTCTGTACAATTTAGCTACTGAATACGCTTCCATGATTACTGTTTTTAATAAATTACAAGTGATAACTGTCAAATTGCATTATACTTTCGCAAATATTTTAATAATACGCCGTTAAATTAGCAGTATTTAAATACTCTTCGATGCCAAATTAAATAATCTTTCTAACCATATCAAAAACTCCCACTATAGTCTTGCGGGACAGATGATATTTGTAAAAAACCATTTTCCCATGTTAAACGCTTACTTCACGGTTTTCAGTGTTCACACTGTATATATAAAGGGTTTCCCAATAGGAACGATATGTTTTTAAAATTAATAAAATACAAAATATCTGAGACAGAAGCAAAACTTTTTCTCTATTTTATAGTACAACTTATGACAATTATGTTTTAAATAATATATTATTCAAATGTCCACTTCGGCTTCGTTTGCAGGATTAAATTCGATGAACCCAATTTTCGATAACTCTGCAATAAATCAGGTGTAATATCATTAATGCAGCGTTCGATATTCAATTTCAAAGTGTCAATAGTTCGAGGTTTGTTGGCATAGACCAACGATTTTAAATAATCTCACAAGAAGACGTCCAAAGGTGTTAAATCACAACTTCTTGGAGATTAATTAACAGTTCCATTTCTGGAGATAACAAACTCACCAAACTTTTGTCTCAATAACTCCATAGTGTCATTGGCAACATGTGATGTTGTACCATATTGTTGGGAGAACATGTCTTGCAAATTCATTTCATCCAATTTTGGCCACAAAAAATCCATTACATTGATCGATAACGTTCACCAGTTACTTTTACTGCATCTCCATTTGCATCTTCAAAAAAATATGATCCGATGATGCCACCATTCCATAAACCACACCAAACAGTTACTTTTGCTGGATGCAAAGACTTCTCGTGAATCTGTAGTGGATTATTTTCACAGCAAAAACGACAATTGTGTTTGTTAACTTAACCAAAAATAGGCTTCATCTGAAAGTTTTTTGGAAAAATCAAGATCAACTTCAAGTTGCTCTAGAGCCCAATCAGCAAATACACGACGTTTGTGATGGTCAAGTGGCTTCAGTTTTTGGGTCAACACAATCTTATACGGATGCAAACCCAAATCTTTTCTCAAAATACGCCAAGTTGTCATCCTTGAAAGACCAAGTTCTTGAGAACGTCGATTAATGGACCTATTTGCATCTTCCGTAACACTGGCACTTACAGCGGCAATATTCTCTTTGTTGCTGGCGTTTCGTTGTCTTACAGGTTCTCTGGTATTGTGTAAAATGAAATTTGTATTGAATTTTTGAATGATTCAATGAATAGCAAGCACAGGAGGGCGATTATGTCGACCAAAATCTTCACGAAGATCACGTTGAATAAAAGAACGATTATTTTTATAAAATTTTTGGATAATAACCAAACGTTGTTGAAGCGTGTATTTTGCCATGGTGAATTGTCAAACTATACTAAAAACAAACGACAGCTAGTGAGATTTCTACAATTTTAGATGTGGAACTCTTTATGTATATATGTATACAGGGTGTTAATTAAAAAGCGGGCCATAGGCGTTTAACATGGGAAATCAGTTTTTCCTTACGCAAAAGTTCCCATTTAATTTTAGACAAAATTGTTTCAAATAAAAGTTGTAGATAATTAAATTATACACCAGCATCACTAAATGGATTTTATTTTGCATGTTTAGTAACCTGTAAAATCCAAATTGAAATTCTATAAATATTGCTCATTTGTAGTGATAGCAATGGAATTTAAACAAAATTACAAAGAAATGCATATCGTTTGAACTGTCAGAAATTCGATTTTCAAATAAAAATTGCTTTAATTATATTCTATCCTAAGTCCTTAAAAATATTCTGTTTTTATAATCTACATCTAAATTATTGCTTAAATTTTATTTATTTTTATTTTGTAACCTGCAAAATAGAAATTCTGACAATTCAAACGATATACATTTCGTTGTAATTATGTTTAAATTTCATGGCTATCACTACAAATGAGCAATATTTATAAAATTTCAAATTGGATTTTACAGGTTACTGAACATGCAAAATAAAATCTGTTTAGTGAGGCTGGTGTAGAATTTAATTCTCTATAACATTAATTTGAAACATTTTTGTTTAAAATTAAATGGGAAGTTTTGCGCAAGGAAAAACTGATTTCCCATGTTAAACGCCTATGGCCCGCTTTTTAGTTAACACCCTGTATATATATATATATATATATATATATATATATATATATATATATATATACAGAGTGTCCCATTTAAGGTACGAATGCATTGGGATCTCGAGAACCGTAAGAGCTACGAGGTTGGTTAATTTAGACAAAAGTTGCCCCATTAGGAGACCATTTTAATGGTATTTTGTTATTTGCGAAAAAATGCGTAGGTCACTAGATATAGGCGAAAATGTAAATTTTGCAGTTTTTTATTTTTGCAAATAACTTCGAAGTGTGAAATTATACTGGATTTTGATTTGCACATCTTTAGGGCACTTTTTTATGTTCTTTCGACTGGCGGTTCTCAATTTTTTTTATCAATGTTGGTTTTCGAGGATTGATGTCAAAGTTTTAATTTTTATATGGACGCCATATTGGAAAGTTACGGCATTGAAAAGAGATTTTTTTTAGCTTTACAATGATATAAAATAGTAATAATTTATTTTTATAATTAACAGAGAAATTAACAAAAAATGTTATTAATACTAAGATTTACAGTACAATATTTAAATATTAGATTTGGAGGACAATGGATAGGGACCAACAGCGAAATCAAGTGGTCTGCTAGATCTCCAGATTTAACACCTTTAGATTTTTTTATGGGGATACTTAAAAAATAAACTTTTTATTCGGGAATATCAGAATGAAAATGAATTAAGAAATGCCACAGTAAGAATTATAAATCAAAGTAGGCCAAGAATGCTGAGAAAAGTTATAGAAGGAACAGAACGAAGGGCGCAGAAGTGCGTAGAACGAAATGAGTAAATAGAAAATTTATTGTAAAGTTTTTGTAAATTATTTTTGTATTTTTAACATTATTTGTTTATTAAATAGTTATTTTCTTAAACAGCAGCCTTCGATTTACTTTTTTCAATTAAATTTTAGTATTAATAACATTTTTTGTTAATTTCTCTGTTAATTACAAAAATAAATTATTACTATTTTGTCATTGTAAAGCTAAAAAAATTCTCTTTTCAATGGCGTAACTTTCCAATATGGCGTCCATATAAAAATTAAAACTTTGACATCAATCCTCGAAAACCAACATTGATAAAAAAAATTGAGCATCGCCAGTCGAAAGAATATAAAAAAGTGCCCTAAAGATGTGCAAACCAAAATCCAGTATAATTTCACACTTCGAAGTTATTTGCAAAAATAAAAAACTGCAAAATTTACATTTTCGCCTATATCATGACCTATGCATTTTTTTCGCAAATAACAAAATACCATTAAAATGGTCTCCTAATGGGGCAACTTTTGTCTAATTTAACCAACCTCGTAGCTCTTACGGTTCTCGAGATCCCAATGCATGCGTACCTTAAATGGGACACTCTGTATACATATATATATATATATATATATATATATATATATATATATATATATATATATATATATATATATATATATATACATATATATATATATATATATATATATATATATATATATATATATATATATATATAGATATATATATACAGGGTGTAAATGAAATAAGTGCATTAAATTTAACCAGTAATATAACTCGTCGAGAGCAACAATAGTTCTTAATAACTTTTTCTCGAAATCGCATATTTTATTAGCATTTTTACCACCCCGTAAATTGACGAGTCGTTCCAAATATTTTTGTAATAATTGAATGCAGTAGCAATACCTATGAAAAATTTTGTTTTAGTAATTGACAGTCGTGTCAGTTGTTGCAATTAAATTTTAACATTAGTAACAAACTTGTTTATAAGGTAAAATTCTGGCAAAATGCTTATGTTTATGATTAGCGGATACACAGACATAGTAATTACCTATGATGAAGTTCTCAAGGTCAACGAAATTACACGAAAATCATCCTCTTCGTAATATTCGTAAATTTATGTGGTACCACATACAATATCTTCGAGATTATCACAGTTTGATGTGTCACATATGACAATTTGAAATATTTTAAAAGAGTAACAGTTTCTTCCATACCATGTGCAAAAATTTCATTATTTCCAGCATTTCTATTTTGCGAATGAGTTGTATTGTTCACTGATAGGGCTGGATTTATTAGAGATAGTGTATTTAATAATGCACAATACGCTTATCTGGTCACCAAAATCCTCATACTGTAAGAAGGAAACACAATTTTCAACAAAAAATATCATTAATTGTTGGGCGGAAATAAATTGACGAGCCATTGGTCCTCATATAATCCCACTTCGTTTAAATAGACAAAAGTATGTACTTACATTTTTTGAATAACGTATTTAACTATTATGATTTGCCGTGTTGACACACGAAAATTCATTTCATAACCTCCATAACCAGTATGCCCTCCCACGCTCGTACTCTATTCACACAGTTAAGAAACCTGTGTTAATACACAATTTTATAATTTTGCTAATGAAATTTTAAGTTTCTTTATTTTAAAAATTGTACTATTACGAATTTATTAATAATAAATATGTTTTCCGTTGATCCTTTATTAATTAATGTGTGTACATGTATGCAACCACCACCCGACAATTTTTGTGCTGTGTACATCGGTCTTTGATTCAAACAGCTGAGGGCTGCAGAGATCTTGCCAATGGCGGGTAACGAAATTTCTTTGTTCATGTTCTTTGCGTGAACACAGAGGTTTTTAAAATTCGTCACACAACTTCTTGTTCGAGTGTAAACAGGAATTATACGTCACCCACACTTCTGATTTGTTGGATAGCCTTTTATTATTTCGTTAATTTACATACATAATCTGTAATCCTTTTTGTACCTATTGGTGTAAGGGTGCCGGGCGCACCGAACCGCAGTGTGATATATTTTTGCTGAGCGTTCATCCACCCAATATATTGCTGCTGTATAGCCTGCTCGGACATGCCAAGCACTAAGCTGACACTCTAACCACACTGCCGTATTGCCGACACGAGAGTATACGCTTAATAATGAATATAAATAAAGAAATAAAATGGTAAAATTGCGCCTTTTCATTAATATGAATTCAATATATTTTTGGATAGACTTTTATTATTTCGTTAATTTATAAACAATATAATTTTAAAAAAACAAAACTGCCATGCAGTCTTACATTTTCAGACATTTTCCATCTTATTATTAATAATAAATATCCTTTACTTCCTTCCGTTGGCGCTGCGTTCGTCGTATATGTCCCGAGGCTGTAGAATCTCACAATTATATATAATATAAAATATACGACAAACCAACGTTGCTTGAAATTACCATCTTTTGGGTGACGTAAAATTCCTGTTTTCACTCGAACAAGAAGTTGTGTGACGAATTTTAAAAGCCCCTGTGTTCACGCAAAGAACATGCACAAAGAAATTAGAAATTAATAATATATGGAGTCTAAGGTTAAATTTAACTAAAACTATTATGATTACCCCTTAACCTTAAAATTAATTTTAACAAAAACTAAATACGTATTTCGAGAACTAAGTTCTCATCATCAGTAGTTTCTGGACAGTTTAAATTCAGTTTTCCCATCAATTAAATGTACAATCGAAAAGGAAACCAATGAACAGTTACCTTTTTTGGACGTACTGGTTATTAGAAACAAGGATAAACTAGAGTTTAATATCTATAGAAAATCCACGTACACTAACAGATTTATAACTGCTGACTCAAATCATTTTTGGCAACATTAATTAGCTTCGTTTAATTTCTTAATAAACAGATTAACTAAATTTCCTTTAAACAAAAAACGATTTAAAACTGAACTTAACTATATTAAAGAAATAGCTAAATATAACGGCTTCCCGGTTAAAACTATCGATAAATTAGTTCATAAATTTAAAAAACGCCAATCCATTTCTAATTTTATAACGTTAACGCCATCTAATAATAAAAATAATAATAATAAATACATAACACTACCGTACGATAAAGCTTGCAAAAGTTGAAACAAAATTTTTAAAAATCAAAATTTAACCGTAACTTATAAATCAAATAATACCATTAAATCGTTATTAGGTAACCCTAAAGATAAAATAGGTACTAACAAAAAATCCGGTATTTATAAAATTAGTTGTAATGATTGTAATAAAGTTTACATCGGTCAAACTAAAACACAAATTGACACTCGGTTTAAAGATCATTTTTATCATCTAAAACGCGGTAATCCAGAAAAATCTAGCGTAGCTCAACATATGTTCATTAATAGTGTTATAAATGTCGATTAAATGTTAGCGCTGAAAATTAGAATATTAAAACACATTTATCACCCAAACCGGTATATACAGTATTAATACAAAAATAATAACAAATCTAGATGACCGTCGCCTGGCCGAACCCGGTCACGCGGAATCCTCCTTCACGCCGTGATTATTTCTGTAAAAGCATTAACACATGAGAAAGGTCTTTCAGCTACTTGGCTATTAAGACCCCGATACAGTCAGGTGTACAATTTGTTATATTTTGTATTTTACATTACATATACATAGTTTCGTTATATTTGTTCATATAGGTTTGTGTCCTTTAGAAATTTAATTACATTTTTTGTGGTATCTGGGTTGTTTTCTAGTGCTAGTTTTATTGTGTTTGGTATTCTATGTGTGTTTCTTATTTGTTCATAATTTTGACATTCTACAATTATGTGTTTGACAGTTAGTGGTACATTACAGCATATGGGTGGTGGAGTTTTCTCTAGTATGTATCTGTGAGTTATTTGGGTGTGGCCGATTCTCAGTCTGGTCATCATATTAAACTTTTAAAACATATTAATAACGATAGATATTTAGATGCATACGAGAGTTTAATAATAAATAAATATAAAAATAATTTGATGAACGCAGATCTCGGTCCCATACCAAACTCAAAACTTTTCAATTTATTACAAAGTTAAATTTTATTGGACGATTTAAAATTTTAATGACTCATTATTATTGGACGAAAATTATCTTAGTTTATAGGTAATCATTCACCTGTCACTCCCATCCCTATATAATCCCAGTTCTCTACCTTATTTTTCAGAGTTGTTAGGACCTCTGGCATGGTTGACATGTTGAGTAATCTTAACTACTCTGTTTAACTTTCACTTATTGTACTACTGATGATGAGAACATAGTTCTCGAAATAGGTATTTAGTTTTTGTTAAAATTAATTTATAGGTTAAGGGGTAATCATAATAGTTTTAGTTAAAGAAATTAGAGAAGAATTAAATGCTATAAGAGGAGAAAGAATAACTCACAAACAGAAAATCGAAGAGATGTTGACGCAGCTGTCTTCAATAATGGAACTTTTAAAAGCTAGAAACGATGAGATTGCTTCTTTAAAAATTACTACGAAAGCACCTGAACCTCAAGCGGCATGCTCAATGACAATTCCGTACGCAGAAATAGCGAACTAATTACCAACATTCAGTGGTGACAGCAAAGAAACGATGAATATTGAAACGTGGATAGAACATGTAAAACATGCTCTAAAATATAGGTATGAACTTACTGATGGCGTTATTCGGGATCTAGCTATCAAAAAATTATTAAATACAGCACGCAAATGGTATGATACAGAACAATATAAAACTAAAATATTCTGCTGATGCTCTATAAAAAGTGAAAAAAATATTTAAATAAAAAAATAGCAATATAAACACTATATGAAGATAGAAAAGGACAATAGAAAAGATGCAGAAGATAAAAGGAAATTTCTATCGTAGCAGACGCGTACAAAATAAAATCAAAAATAGTGAGGCACTAACAAAGAAACTAAGAATACCCGAATTATTATTATTATTAAATGATCAAAGTGATTTAACTCTGTCTCTTAAAAAGCAAATAAATTTGTTGAATAAAAATTTAAATGATATAAGACAATTTCCACCATCTAAGTATAAACAATTTAACGATGAATCAAATTAGTGTTCCTAACGTATCAACGGGCAAATCTGAACCCAACGTTGTCAAAGATGAAAACTAAATGAGTACCTAATCGTGCACCTGATTCATTTGAAAAAGTGAGTCCTCGTGCAAACAATAATATTAACAATCAACAGAATTATTATTAACACGCCATCAAAGCATCAATTGTGATTGGCAATTAGGATGCCAATAATCCAACATAATTAAAAACTTCTGTTTCGCAACCTGCACTTCTGCATGTTTTAAAAGTTTTTAAAAAACATCCCTAATCTACAGGTAAACAGTTCAGTACCATATTTTATTATAAAAACTTAAAAACAAAAAATTTAAAATCACAATAAAATAATGTCACTAATATGACGTAATAAAATTCAAAGTGAATTTCGCGGATTAATTGCTTTTACTTAAAATTATTAACAATAAAAGAAATAAATAACAAGTTTAGTGGTTTATATATGACCTTCGGAACATAGGTACTTATCACAATAGTTTTTTCGTAGAGTGTAAATCTAAAAAACGTATTATCCTTAAAATAATTTATATTTTCAAAAATAATCTGACGACATATGTTTTACATTGAATATTATCATTCATTTTTATTAGTCTAGACAACCATTGTATATATATATATATATATATATATATATATATATATATATATATATATATATATATATATATATATATATTCAATATTATTATTATAAAACAATTTTTCACATAAGTTAAAAACCTGATTTTGCCTCTATAGATGTTTGTATAATTGTCTGTAATAATTTTGTTGCACTTGATGAATGCACATGTCGTGCCGAAACTGGTAGAGGCCGAAAATAAATAATTTTTAACCACTAACTGAATTCCAGAAGTTTTTTTTATCTATTAAAAGTACTTATGACTGGCCTTGTTTGTAACAACAGTAACTCAAATAGTTACTATACTGACTCGGTTACAATATTGTGCTGACTGTGCACTTTTTGTTCTATAATTTCTTTTCATTATCACCGCTAATAAACTTAAACTAAATTTGAAGTAGCCGATATTGTATTACACGTCATTTCCTAAAGTTAATAATTGGTTATTAGATGTAGTATTTGTTGATTAACACCTACAGAGACGAACATGCTCTTTGGACCGGCCCGGGAATATAAGAACCTAACTGTCCTCCCCGTAGCGAAAAAAAAAATCAGTATTTATTTCGAATTTTGAAGACATTATTAAAACGTAGATAACTTTGCTTTAATTCAAAATTTTACTTATTTTTTGTATATGGCCCTGTTTCATAAAACAAATTAATCTCTGATTTTTACTTCTAAAATACTTAATTTTAAAGACATGTTTGTACATATTTTTCTTTCACTTGATTCTATCGAGGATTCCATGAATCATGTTTACAAGTTCTTGTTTTTAGTTTATCAAATGTTGATAACTGTAAAGGAACACCATCTTCTTTTTCCCAGTTATTATCATCTTCTGATCCACTTATACCACGACTTTTTAATTAGGCTTGATTAAAACTTGAGCCCAGAATTCAGCCATTGTAAAAACAATAACTTTTAACGGAATATTTTTTAGACATTGAGTAATGTATTTTCTTGAATTAGGACTCTTTGAAGCATTTATTTACAAATTTTTACGTTTTGTTTTACGTTTTGATCGATAGGTTGGTTAAATTTGTAGTAAGAATAAGCCCCTAATCTGGATATCGTCACTCGGTCAAATATTCCTGATCTATGATGATCAGAAACTTTATCTAAAGTAAGAATTTATTCTGCCTTAGTTTTCATTTTACACTCGGCAGAAACTTTTTATAGAACCAATCATTGAAAATGTCCTTAGTGATCCACACGTTTTTATCTCTCGCTAAGAGAGGTATTGAATTCATGCTAAAAATCTCATATCCAGATTTTAGTGAATAAGCACGTTTTAAGGTCCCTAGAATCCGATTATAACATTTTTACGATAATGTCCGTACGTGTGTGTGGATGTGTGTGTGGATGTTGGATCCACGATTTCTCAAATACTATAAGACTTAACTTTTTTTATGGATACCTCAATCTAATTTTTAACTACGGATACCTCAATCTAACAATAATGGGAAGAGTTGATTAAGTTTTGGTAACAATTGGACAACCGGAATTAATAGTTACAAGAAAAAATATCTAAATATTATTTATTGAAAATTTATGTAAATACTTATATTAAAGAACGTTAAATTCTTTATTCGATAAATATAAATTCATTATTATATCTTTTATAGATTTAGAAATAAAGAAATGCATATAAAATAATTTGATGTAAAAAAATCTCCGATCAAACTACTTCAAGACAAAATATTCAAATGTTTGCAATTGACACATAAATGTCACTGTCAAAAATATTTGTATGCCATTGTCAAAAATATTTGTACATCATTTTGAAGATTATGGAAATAAAAAAAAGTCAACAACGCAAAATATAAAGAAAAAAAAGGAAAGTAGAAAAAAAAATTTAAGGATATTGAATATAAAGAAAATGTATGTATTGTACATAATTTATATTAAAATATCCCATAGATTTTGCAAATATATGTGATAATTATTTTGTAGTGAGACATGAATATATGTATTTGTATTTAAAAATATTTTTCGTTTTATGTGTACAACCAGGTAAAATATCTGGCGAGAGGTTATGTGTTGGCCACATCAGATGTTTTTGAATGTAAAAGCGTATAGACAGGTGTGCTTTTAAATGCTTATGATTGCCGTTTGTATTGCTGCAAAGCATAAACAATTTTTACCTTCCGTCACCTTTAGGTAAGGAAGGTATTGTCTTTGGTCAAAAAATTCGATGATGAGTTTTTAATCAATAAGCACGTTTTAGGGTCCCTAGAATACGAATTTACTATTTTTACGATGATGTCTGTATGTGTGTGTGTGTGTGTGTGTGTGTGTGTGTGTGTGTGTGTGTGGATGTGTGGATGTGTGTGTGTGTGTGTGTGTGTAACAAAATTTTCGTCTGCGATAACTCTAATACTACAGTTTCAAAAATTATAATTTTTTCGTATACTTCTTCGTTACATCCATATGAAGAGCTGATTAGATTTTGGTTACAATTGGTCAACCGGAAGTACCATCATTTGAAGATTTTAACAGTTTTTCTTGAAAAAACTATGTTAAATACCATTTTTTCACATTTAATGTTATTATAAATATTAAAGAATATTTTATTCTCTATACGATTTGACTGCATTTTATACTTAATATTAAATGGATATAGAGTTAAAAAATTGTAAAGAAATTAAATTTCATAAAGTAGCTATAGCTATGAAAACAGCTACTATATTAAGAAAATTCTGATTGAAAGATGTCAGTGTCAAGTGAAATTGACATAGTGTGTTTGTCTTATAATTTTATTGGAAATATAGGATCTCTTGCTTTCTGTATGAAATTTGTATAAAATACATATAACTGCTTTAAGGTAATGTACAAGAAATAATAACAATAAATTTTTTATTTCTGCAGATACATACATTACACTGTATATAGAAAACGTCACAAAATAATAATTTAAGACATAAATTTTCTGTATGAAATTTGCATAAAATACACGCAGCTGCCGGAAGGTAATGTACAAGAAATAGAATATTTAGCAAGGAACTTTCTGTATGAAATTTGTACAAAATGCATAGAACTGACGGAAGGAAATGTGCTGGCAGCATCAGATTTTTTAAAATAATTTTATCTGGGTGCTTCATTCTCGTCAGCATGAACCGAAGTCTTGTCAAGGAAACAACGCCACACTAATGTGGATTAATCTGCATTATAAATTGTTAAGTACCTGAACTAAGATCTTTTATTATACCTTGCTTCTCAATTCGGAGAAAGTTCTAAAGCTGTTTCGTGACTAGAAAGTTTTCCACCCGTTATTTTTAAAGAACGTATTCCAAATCATTGCTTAAACCCTTGGAATCATTGTCTGCTGGCCTCAAATTAGTTGTTTGTTTCTCGAAATCGGGGTAAAACTGGGTGTAAAATCATATACATTTTTCAGAAGCTGGTCTACTCGTATGTCTCTGTTACAAAAACTAGGAGTAGGTGCACGGCATCCACCTTGTAGTTGTTTTCCTCGAAATCGTGGTAGAACTGAGCACAAAAATATTTAGATTTTTTAGAAGCATTTATACTGCAAAAAATAAGCTCTAGGTCCACCAGCCTCCTACAAGTCGCGGCCTCTCGGAAAATTCCCGATTTCCCGGTGGCCCTGCCCGCCCCTGAATACCTAGTTGCTTAGATTGAATAGATAACAGTGGTCAAAGAAAGTAATAAGTTTATATGAAAGATAAACTATAACAATATTAAATTTTTGACAATGAAATTGAAAAATATTAATGATAATTCTAACAAACTTAAGTTCGATCCGCCACCAATTGTTTAATTTGTATTCAGTACCTGATATAAGAGGTAAAATATTTGCATTATTTGCTTAAAATTTTATGAGACAACAATTTATTCTAAAAGATCAAAACTTTTCTTTGAATTTTTTACCTATTGAACGTTCATAGATAATAGGTTTGTTCGTTTCGCAACCTTGCGTAGTAGCGAAACGAGCAGACCTAATAAAATCATTCCAATATAATAATATTAATACTTTGTAAACTACTGGGTACTTTTAATGTCGGACTGGTCCGCCGGGCAACCGGGCAATTAAGAAATGGGTGTCAACTGAACATTAGATTTTTTTTAAATAAATTAAAATATTGAAAACTACTAAAAGTATTAAGAATATTATTTTTTATAATTTTACTCCACTGATATTTTCCCGATTAAAAATGGACAAATTTTTATAAACCGCAGCGACTCGCTCGTACAGAGTCCGTTTGGTGAATAAACACGGTCTCATCGAAATGCAACCACGTTGAGGCCGAGAGTGCACATGTTTTTTATCTCCCGTCATACAGTAAGTAAGGGAGCTAATGTAATCGTGCCAAAAATTCGATGGTGAGTTTTCAGTAAATAAGCACGAATTAGGGTCCCTACAACACGTTTTTACTATTT
>OY720449.1:36574118-36671618 GCA_963082715.1 Harpalus rubripes
ACATACACATACACATACACATACACATACACATACACATACACATACACATACACATACACATACACATACACATACACATACACATACACATACACATACACATACACATACACATACACATACACATACACATACACATACACATACACATACACATACACATACACATACACATACACATACACATACACATACACATACACATACACATACACATACACATACACATACACATACACATACACATACACATACACATACACATACACATACACATACACATACACATACACATACACATACACATACACATACACATACACATACACATACACATACACATACACATACACATACACATACACATACACATACACATACACATACACATACACATACACATACACATACACATACACATACACATACACATACACATACACATACACATACACATACACATACACATACACATACACATACACATACACATACACATACACATACACATACACATACACATACACATACACATACACATACACATACACATACACATACACATACACATACACATACACATACACATACACATACACATACACATACACATACACATACACATACACATACACATACACATACACATACACATACACATACACATACACATACACATACACATACACATACACATACACATACACATACACATACACATACACATACACATACACATACACATACACATACACATACACATACACATACACATACACATACACATACACATACACATACACATACACATACACATACACATACACATACACATACACATACACATACACATACACATACACATACACATACACATACACATACACATACACATACACATACACATACACATACACATACACATACACATACACATACACATACACATACACATACACATACACATACACATACACATACACATACACATACACATACACATACACATACACATACACATACACATACACATACACATACACATACACATACACATACACATACACATACACATACACATACACATACACATACACATACACATACACATACACATACACATACACATACACATACACATACACATACACATACACATACACATACACATACACATACACATACACATACACATACACATACACATACACATACACATACACATACACATACACATACACATACACATACACATACACATACACATACACATACACATACACATACACATACACATACACATACACATACACATACACATACACATACACATACACATACACATACACATACACATACACATACACATACACATACACATACACATACACATACACATACACATACACATACACATACACATACACATACACATACACATACACATACACATACACATACACATACACATACACATACACATACACATACACATACACATACACATACACATACACATACACATACACATACACATACACATACACATACACATACACATACACATACACATACACATACACATACACATACACATACACATACACATACACATACACATACACATACACATACACATACACATACACATACACATACACATACACATACACATACACATACACATACACATACACATACACATACACATACACATACACATACACATACACATACACATACACATTCACATACACATTCACATACACATACACATACACATACACATACACATTCACATACACATTCACATTCACATACACATACACATACACATACACATACACATACACATACACATACACATACACATACACATACACATACACATACACATACACATACACATACACATACACATACACATACACATACACATACACATACACATACACATACACATACACATACACATACACATACACATACACATACACATACACATACACATACACATACACATACACATACACATACACATACACATACACATTCACATACACATACACATACACATACACATACACATACACATACACATACACATACACATACACATACACATACACATACACATACACATACACATACACATACACATTCACATACACATACACATACACATACACATACACATACACATACACATACACATACACATACACATACACATACACATACACATACACATACACATACACATACACATACACATACACATACACATACACATACACATACACATACACATACACATACACATACACATACACATACACACACATACACACACACACACACACAACATACAGACATCATCGTAAAAATAGTAAAATCGTATTCTAGGGACCCTAAAACGTGCTTATTCATCAAAAACTCACCACCGAATTTTTTGACCAAAGACAATACCTTCCTTACCTAAAGGTGACGGAAGGTAAAAACGTGTAGTGAAGAAATTTTATCTGCATCATAGTATAAGTACATTAGAATAAGTATTACCTGAGCCAAAAAAGCTAAAATGAGATTCAGAAATTAGCTTCGATTGAAAACTATGATGGCTGTAACGATTGAGCAAGACCAATGACAACTACAAAACTATTAAAATTAAATTAGATTTATTTTGCAATGAGAAGTTACTTTTAACATCTTGCTATACCGAAGGTAAGAGAGGTAATGTTTTTGTCCAAAAAATCGATAGTGAGTTTTCAGTCAATAAGCACGAATTAGGGCCCCACAACACGTTTTTACTTTTTTTACGTGTGTGTGTGTGTATGTGTGTGCGTGCGTGTGTGTGAGTGCGCGTGCGTGTGTGCGTGCGTGCGTGCGTGCGTGTGTGCGTGCGTGCGTGCGTGCATGTGTGCGTGCGTGTGTGTGTATGTCTGTGTAACGATTTTTTCCTCCACGATTAAAAATTCCAAAAATTTCCACTGTTCGTATTTAAGCTTTCTAAATTCATGTAAAGAGTTGATTAGATTTTGGGAAAAATTGGACAACCAAAATAGTACTTTACTTGAAGCTCAAAACAGTTTTAAATAAAAAAAACTATATTAATATATAATCCAAAACTTTTCAATTTTAGTATTTAAGACTTCTATATCAAGGGGAATAACATATTAGATTTTGGCTGAAATTGATTAACCGGAAGTGATACTTTACTTGAAGCTCTGAACAGATTTCCTTGAAAAATATATCATTATATAATCTAACACTTTTCAAAGTTAGTATTTAAAACTTCTATATTAAGGGAAATAGCATAGGTATTAGATTTTGATTAGAATTGATAAACTGGAAAAAATACTTTACTTGAAGCTCTGAACAGATTTTGGTGAAAATTATATTATAATATATACCAGAACTGTTAAAATTTAGTATTTAAGACTTCTATGTGAAGGGGAACAACATATTAGATTTTGGCTAAAGTTGATAAACCGGAAGTGATAGTTTACTTGAAGCTCTGAACAGATTTTCGTGAAAAATATAGTTCCAAAATTTTCAAATTTGGTATTTAAGATTGATAAACCGGATATAGTACTTTACTTAAAGCTATACACATATTTTCTAGAAAAAATATATTAAAATATGATACATAACTTCAAATTTGGTATTTAAAACTCGTATATAATTTGAAACAACGTCAACCGGAAGTGATACTTTACTTAAAGCTCATTGCTATTATAAACACACAAATTGGCGAGAGGTCATGTGCTGGCCACATCAGATTTTTTTATTAACTAAACATACCATTGTAATTTTTCTTCCATATGTCTTATAATAGAATTAAATCCATTCTTAGAGTTAAAAAATGTTAATTCGATAAATAATGTGTTTAATAATAGCGTGTTAAAATTTCAAATCAGTCTCTTTGCCATTTTACTTTCTTGCAGTTACAATATTGTTATTCTAGACCGCTTGGAAATATCGGCATCCGTGGGATACCCAAAACTTTAATAAAAAAAAAATTAAAACTAAGTCGTTTCTATAAAATATCAAAAAGATAACACCATCAAAGTCAATTATTCGAAAAAACACTGTGAATTCGAAGTACGACGAACCACAGGGATGTAAATTAAAACCCCCTCCTGCTTACAATGCACATAATGATCTAAATTTTGCCAGCACTGATCTCTACACATACTACGTATAGATCATAACAATGCCTACTTTATGCTGACGATATTTGACAAATAATTAGATTCAGAGATTTAGATTTAATTTGTCTCCTCAAGATTATGTTAATAATATTTTTTATTGATACAAGTTGAACAAATTGTTGGTTAATTGTAAAAATTTGTAACTGTTCACAATAGGGTCCGCCACTCTATTTTTTTATTATTATTTTAAATGTTTGTTTAATTTTGAAGCAATTCGTAGTATTAAAAAGTCATAATTGTTTTTAGTTCAACTACATTTGATTTTTAACAAAACCTATAGCTATCTTCCTCGCACCAGTTTCTGTAGTAGACTGCGCGAGAAAGATAGCAATAGTTGTGACGTATATGTATAGATTCTTAAATTTCAAACATTTCAAAAACTAACAATTTTTAACAACTTTTTTCGTCTCAATCAGGATTCTTTTTTATCTACTTTCAATATAACTAACATTTTACTCAATTTTTCAATATGGTGGAGGACCCTATTGCAACGTAGCAAGCAAAAAATGAAAGTTCCGAAATCGTTTATTAAGTTGATATGCACTTTTGAAAATGGTTTCAGTTTTCGGTCAAAATTACGTGAAAACTGTCTACATGCAAATTTCAAAACAAGTCCACAGAATGATTTGAAATCAATTTTGGCGCATGCGCATTTTGCTGATCTAAGTGACAGATTCTCTCACTACAAATATTTCGTTTTGCCATTATTCCATATATATTTTACTTCGTACCACTCAGCACAAAAAATTCACAGGTGTCAATTTATTTGAAGGTTATTAACATAGAGCGACAAAAAAGTTAGGCTATGTATTAATGCCCAATATCGAAATTGAATTTTACGTGCTTACATGAGTAGTTTTGAAAATAGTTTTTAAGTCAAATCCATGAATGTTAGTTTTGGTTTGAGATAACTCAAAAGCGTTTTGATACTATATACATGGCGTTTTCAAAACTGCATGTAAATTTAGTCATTGTTTCAATTACTGACGCCAGCGTTATTGCTCATTTGCTCGATTGAAGATTGAGTGATTATTTCTCAGTGAGTAAACTCTTACGTAGTGGCTGTTCCTCCATTAGGTCATTCGGTCAATGACTGCCCAAATTTATCAAAAAAGGAAATAAAAAGCAAAAGAATAAAAATAATTTAATTTAATAAGTCAGTCCATCGTGTCGTTAGCGTTGCTTGCATACGACACCACTGTGTTGAAAGCAAGACAACGAATGGCGGGAATGCGCGCGCTATTTGGGTCACATCAAACTTGTGATCACGTTGTATTATATGCTGCATATACAAGCAAATACGTCAGACAAGAGACAAATTAATTGTAACTTTGCTTTCGTTAGACCAAGAGAACCACCACCTGATTCGCTTACACACGGTCAATGTCCAAGGCGTCAGTCTAGTGGCGGATAGTGAAAGCGTAAATTCGGTTGTGTATATTTCTTTTTAGATGTTTAAATTTTTTAGAAATTTTAAGCAAGTTTAAGTTGTTAAACTCGCGAACCGTTCATCGGCAAAAATCGTATAATACATGACATGAAAGAGTATTTCATGCTGAATTCAAAATTTCAAACCTCGTTATCCTGTCTTTAGCAGAATCAGAGTATTGAATGTAAAAATGAAAATTTGTAGGAAAGCGTTGACAAAAATTATTTAAAAACATCAAAAAACTGTACCCGGGGGCTAATGATCCCAGTTATCGAAGCTTCCGAAAATAAACTTAAATAAAAAATATCGATAATTTACTTCTTCGATGCCACGGCGAATGAAAGCTGTTATAAACAATAAAACCTGTTAGATCAAATATTAAATACGTAATATTGTATATTTTTTGAATATTTTAAATTTCTTTTATACATTTTGGTTAAATATTTTTTAAACTAACTCTTTGACAGTTCATCCTAGGTAAATGTGTAAAAATAGTTTTTTATGTAGAAAATGTTGAGCTTTAATTTTGTATTCTTGTAAAATTCTGATACGCGCAATTGTATTTGAGAAAATGTCCAGAAACCTAAAATGCCGCCATTTTTAGCAATTTGCGGGAGGTTCCCATGGTCCGATATCCGAAAACTTTTGATATGTTCAGTGTTCAGCACATTTTTCTGTACAGGATTCCGTTTAAAAAGGTTTTGTTGCATTTTCTTTGGAGTAGCTAGTCTTTTTTTCTGTAGATTGCCTGGCTAAAATGCTCATAGTCAACTTATGAGACAAATTTGATAGTCATCTGAGAAAATATCTATCGTTTTTTACTTCCTTGTACAAAGTAAAGGAAGTATTGTATTCGCGAAAAATTTCGGTTTCCAGATTTCAACGGAAATATCCATTTTGGCCATTCCTGAATCCATTCTGACTAATTTCGTCGTGACGTCTGTACGTACGTACGTACGTATCTCGTATAACTCAAAAACGGTAAGCCGTAGAAAGTTGAAATTTTGTATTTAGGACTTCTATAACATCTAGTTGTGCACCTCCCGTTTTGGTCATTACATAATTTCCAAAAATGGTACTGTATTTGAAGCCTATAATAGATTTTAATGAAAAACTATTAAAATATAATCCAAAAATTTTCAAATTTAGTATATAAGACTTTTATATCAATTGGAATAACATAGCAGAATTTGGTTAAAACAAGCTAACCGGAAGTGATATATTACCTGTTGTTAACAGTTTTTCTTGAATAAAATGGTTTTATTTTGATTTTAGAAATAAATGCTTCAAATAAGAGTTTTAGAGAATTAAATTCTGCGTCTAGCACATCAAGTATTATTAAATTAGCCCTTTGCATAAGCGAGATATGTAAATTTAAAACTTATATACTTTTTGGTTTTTGTAATGAAGCTTGCTATGTATTAGGACAAAAAATAACAAAAAAATAAAAAATAGATGTTAATGTCAAATTACGTCAAATACGTGCAATTTTATAATTGAGTCTATACTTCATATGTCTTGCGTACAAGGAAGTCGTGTGATGTCCACAACAGATTTTTTATTTTTGAGCTTCAAGCTAAGATGCAGAAAAAGTGTTTGAACAATTTTACGTAGCATAATTGATCCCGTGGCCGTGTTCCTTAGTGTCTGGATTCGACCCCAACCAACACCAAAAATATTTCGAATTTTAAATGGCACAAAAGTGACCCTGTGGTGTACTCTCCACTCCAGCAACGAGTTCCCGTGTGGTAACGCCTGGTAAACATCCGCATGGTACGAAAATGTCATAGCCATTACCAATATCTGTGTATAAAGCAGATCCAGCAATGGGTAATATGCCGTGGTGATATATGTATATTATATTTTATATGTGTTGTAATTCTAATTCAACGAAATAAATTGTGAAAAAGTGTAATTAGATTTTTTAGAAACTTCATAATACTCCACATACAGGGTCGTGACTCGAACTCCCGAGTAAAGTGAGCACCAAGGGTCAATATTTGGAATACCATGACATATTTTGCACGTAGCACTAGCCCCCGGTGTATTAGTGATCACAATTTTATTCATAAAAATTAATTTCCAGTTTTTTTATACAAGTTTCTATTTCTGTTTAAATTTTATTAATATTTGTACATATGTATATATTTTTAATTTAACCCGCATATGTTCATCTCTGAACATGTGTACCTACATTAGTAAATAAATTTAGAATTTAGTGATAATTTATAACTTACCGCGTTTACTTTAGTTCAACATTATAGTTTATTAAACAATAAGCACTACTGCATATATGGATTCAGCATTCAGAAATTATATTATTATTTTGCAGATATGCGTTATTACTATATCCATCATGAATATAGAATGAACACGAGAACCTGTATAAATGAAATAGGCGTTTAACATGGGAAAACAGTTTTTTAAAAAATATATATCCCGTGAAACTTTATATACTTTAGAGAAAAAAATAGTGCCAATTTTTTTACCTCCCGCTACCCTTGGTAAGGGAGCTATAGGGATCGTGCTAAATATCGCATATCGAGATTTTGATAAATGACCACGTTTTAAAGTCCCTAGAATCCAATTTTAACATTTTCACGATGATGTCTGTGTGTATGTGTGTGTGGATCCTCCACTCTAACTCAAATAATATTATTCAGAAAATTTGGAAACCTTATTTCGAACACTTTCTGTAATGGAAAGAGCCCTTTAGATTTTGGTGAAAATCGGATAACCGGAAATGGCACTGAACTAGAAGCTCAAAATAGTTTTTCTTCGAAAAATACCTTTAAATGTAATTTTCTCGAGATTAATGTTATTATAAAAATTAAAGATTATGAAATGTTCTATAGATTTGCATTAATACTTTTTCTACATATTTTATGGATAAATTTATAAAATTATCTATAATTTAAATCCCAGAGCCTACGCTTTAAACAATTAAAACGCAGTTATTCAAATGTATGTAACTAACAGATAAATGTCACTATCAAAAAAACTAATCATTTCAAAATAATATTAGTAACGTTTTAAAAAGAAGAAAAGTAAATAGAACAATAGAAAAGGAATTCAATACAGTTTCCAGCGTAAGTAAATATATATTTGTAGGTATGTATTTAGATTAATAAAAATTAACGATTCACAAAAATGTTTAAGCTAATCCTCATTTTTGAATTAGTGAATTCTATTCTATCCCGGTATTTAAAATTTAATCTTCATATTATTTCTCTGGTGGCTCAATGTTTAGAGTAACACCTCATAAGTCATGAGTGCGTTTGGGGCTCTGGATTCGAATCCCACTAAGGCATGGATGTGTGAATGTGAACCTACTCTGTAATTTGGATTTAATCCTGTTGAGGGGTTTAAAAAAGATAGTTACTTGGATTAGATCAGACTATTTTAAGAAATAAACTGTCAATATTAGAGTAAAATTCGCTAATCTAAAAATAAGGATTAACTTAATCTTTTTTGTTACTCGGGAGGTATTGTGCTGGCCACACCAGATTTGTTTTTGTATTATACGCTTTTGATGCCCAAATAGACTTAATTTAAAGATGTACTAAAATGGATTTAGCATGGGAATCCAGAAGCGAATATTGCAAAAAATGAATAACGAGTAAACTCTCAAACCAGGTAATAAAAATAGGTATTTGACAGTTAATTATCACTCATTTCTTGAAATAACTGATGCTAAATCTGTTTTTACCACGTCTTTAACGTTTACTAAAGCCGTAAATTTAATTAATTTGAAGATAAAAATTCCAGAATTTTATTCTCTAAAACCTTATAATTAAATCATTTCATAAAGATTTACGGGATACATATTTGAAAAAATAACTGGTTCATAATGAAAGTGATACACTTAATTTGTAATGATTTTTTTAAAAAAAGGTTCCCTATAACTAATTAACACAATTTATTTTTAATAAACATTTCTTTAAATAAAATCCATAACAATACATAATTTCAAAAATTACAACCCTTTCAAAAAATATAACAATAAAAATTTGTTCCAAAAAATAGTCACTGTGAAAGTGTTTCTAATTTGGACCAAATGTTTTTTATAATACTGAGGTCTAAACACTTTGGTGATATTTTCATAACTTTGAGAAAATTATAAAGTAACCAGTTTTTAACAAGATATGATGTTGGTATTTCGAGACGTTATCTTCATAAAATGGAATATTATCTTTTATTGCCAGTTTTGCAGCACTATCAATTGAATTTTTCTTTAAAATATCTAAATGCATGTATTTATCCATATATCGAATCAATTAAAGTTAAATTTCCTACCCCGTCCCATGAAACACAGCCCAATATCATTACCTGTACATCTCGATGTTTTACAGTTGCTTGTAAATTTACTGGTTTCAGTTCTTTATTCATTCTTCTCCATACATTTACCTGGCTATTTGATATCATCGGATTATATTTACTTTTGTTGCTAAATATAACTCTTTCTCTTTCCCAAAATTCTATACCTATTATGACTCTCAACAAATTGTATCCGCAGAGTATTTTTCCTGCGGATATACGGTTTATTTCTTTCTTGTCGCTCTTACTCTTTTTCATTATAATCTGCTTTTTTCAAAACTGTTTCTGGATTTACCTTTTGCGTATATATTTCTCAGTTTCACATGTAAGTTTTGGGGAACTCAATTTTGTATTATCTGATTTTTTTGTAATAATCCAATGTTCATCATGTGGTGTGAATATTTTCTTAGGGCTTATTTATATTTATTTTCTCTTTTTTATACCTTGTGATAATATGTTAAACTGTAGCGGGCTTTTTATTACACACACAAAAAAAATTCAAATATTGTTTTTATTTTTAGTGAAATAACTATTAATTTTGTTTCTTCAAATGTAGTATGACGACCGATCATCACAACAGTTTAAATTATCACTAAATAAAAATTATTTCAGGCAAAATATCAATTTATTTTAATTAATAACGAAATAATAATCATTAGAAAACTTATACTTTTTAAATAACTAATTTTATAAATAGACCTGTACGAGCCCCGTCCCACATCAGTTGGCCATCCGCCTTCATTTCATTTCATTTAATTAATTTATGATACATATAATAACTAACGTAAGTTATCGCCAATAATTATTAATTTTATAGACTTTTTGTTGTTCTAATTACACATTGCAAGTTATGTTTTCTAAAATATTTTATTGTTTAATGTACTTAAATTGAAATAATACTTAATTTTGCCAACAATTCGTGGTTAAATTTGCCAATTTATCTCGTGACATTGATAAAAAGTCACTCGTTTGACAACTCATGATTTTTTTGTTAATGTCACTCAATAAATTGCTAGGCAATCAGCTCTCGTAACAATCTGAAAATTTTTCCGGCAAAAATTTACCACTTATGATATTATATATGAAAATTCAGTGATGTCATATTTTTATACCCTTAAAATATAAACCGCAATTTTTTATCTTTTTAGCGATGTATTAGCTTTTATTAATGTATTTGAAAATATTCAAGATAAATAAGATAATTGAGAAATAGTTTATCGATCAATTTTTATTCAAATAATCTAGGTGGCTATGTAAAAAAAAAAATACAACAATGGGAAACTACAAAATAAAAAAAAATATTTAATTGTTACTTTTTAACATGTTTTTAAAATTAATATATTAACCTAGCTACCTAGAATATTTTAATAAAAATTATTTCTAATATACAGGTTGTTCATTTTAAATGCCACCATTGCTATCTCGAGAACTATGTATAAGGGTCGGTTGCATAAAACATTGGAAAAGAAGCCTTGTCAAAGTTAACTACGTGATTAAAGTTAACAGTACTTTATGCAACAATTTATATTTCACAAGATAAATTTAAAGAAAAGAAAAATTATTTTTTTGGTCCAGTGGTTCTCAAAATACGGAACCTACTTTATAAATTTTAAATGAGGTCATATATTTTTTATTTGCTCATTTGTTAGAGACTGTAATTAAAAATTCAGTGATATCATATTTCTATAACTTCACATAACGATTTTTTTGAGAAAAATGCATGTAAAATTTTATATTAATTTGATTAAAATATGGCTCGAAAAATTATTTTCCATATTTCGCAGTTATCTTATTTTTCTCGAATATTTTCAAATACATTAATAAAAACTGATACATCGTTAAAAAGGGAAAAATAATTATAGGTTAGCTATTTAAAAAATAAAAGTTTATAGTCATAAACCTGAATTTATAAGTAACTACATCTGCCATCACATAGTATACAGAATGTCTTGGAAATAGGGGGACATGGCGTTATCACAGATTCCTGAGTCCAAACTAAGACGATTTAGCTAAACTTGCTTTCTAAGGAAAGTGCACCGTTTAGAAAATATTCTGCATCAAACTCCTTCTAAAAAAATAATTTTGCTTATAATAACGAAACGCTTTGTTCGATTTGAATGAAATTGGTATGATAATCCATATGGATATATTTCATCTTTCAAGATGTTATTTGTTATTGTTAGTGAGCCACTAGTGTATGAAACTTGAATGTCACGATTATGATTAGACCATAACTTTTTAATTGCCACGTCAATAAAGTAAGATTATTCTTTTTCAGAAAGATACATTCAATAATATACTATTCTGTCTCTGCGTAAGTTGTGATATCTGTACCGATTTAGACAGAAGAAAATAAAATGTTAGTGACTGCCCGGGTAATTTTTAAAATAAATTTTGTCTAGCAGTCTATCGGAATGTGAAACAACGAATTTTTAATGACAGTGACAATTGTTTATGGGTTGTCAAAAATTTCCTTGTTATATTTTAAAACTAGTAATATACATTTGTTCGACCTAAGTATTTTACTGTCATTATTATAATAAAACGATTAAAGAATGTTAGCTTACTCCTAAACAAATTGAGAAGATTGGCAACTCATAAATAATTTTTACTGTTACTAAAAATTCGTTGTTTGACATTTAGATAGACTGCTAGATAAATTTTATTTTAAAAATTACACGGTGCAGTCACTTACATTTTATTTTCTTCTGTCTAAATCGTTACAGATTATTATTACAAATTACGCAGAGAAAAGTTTACTATTGAATGTATCTTTCTGAAACATAATAATCTTACGTTATTGACGTGGCCTTTAAAAAGTTATGGTCGTATTATGGTCGTGACACCCAAGTTTCATACACTAGTGGCATACTAACAATAACAAATCTTCAAAGATGAACTATATCCACATCGATTATCATACCAAGTTTCATTCAAATCGAACAAAGCATTACTTTATTATAATCAAAATTATTTTTTTAGAAGGACTTTGAAGCAGAATACTGACTAAACGGTGCACTTTCCTTAGAAGGCAAGTTTAGCTAAATCGTTTTATTTTGGGCTCAGGAATCTGTTGTTAATCCATGTCCCCTTATTTCCTAGATACCCTGTATTTAAAATAAAACTTTTATAGGAGTAATTTTTTCGTGTTACTTATAAGAGTTAAGTGGGGTAGGGGGAAGTTTGGTCGTCTTCGTAGACTCACCCTGTATTATATGTACCTATTCCAATAAAAAAAATTAAAAGGCTACATTAAAAAAACCCCACAGAACAATTTTCATGATGTAGCAAAAATTTCTCTCGCAGGAAAATCCAAAAAAATGTATTAAGAAAGTCACAATGTCATTCACGGGAATACCTCACATTTGAGCCTTATTTCTTCCATATTAGGTTTCATATATAATTCCCATTTCATTAGTACAACACTTATCAATGAACTTTATCAAAAATATATGTGCTGACACCAGCACGTGACTCTATCAGTAATAATCCATCTTATCAATATCATCTCTTATCATGAATCAATTACTTATTTTTATCATATAGACAACAATTTAGATTAATAATTTCTTTGATCTCATTAGATGAGTTGTTTTAATAAGTTATTGTCATGATATTAATATTGCAAGAATTTACTTGTAGCAGGATATACAGAGCTCTGGCGGAGAAACAGTGAAACATTTTGCGGCAGGTAACACAGGTAGATTTCTATTTTCCACACAGGTTTAGTTGAAAGGCAAGCCGAGAGAGAGAGCCGAACAAGCGACACAGAAAAATATTTGTACATTAAAATTTTATTTGTTTTGTTTATATGAATAAATTTGTACTGGTTTGGAACGAAAAATACACGTATTAAATTTAAAAATACATGATTTAATCAAGAACTATTGTTGTTTATTTTAATATTGCTGAATTATTCACCTTTTTTATTTAGATGCATACAATGATAGTATCACTATGTAAATAAACTCAAATTCATATAATATAAATATTTAATATAATAATAATAATAATAATTTTGTTTTACGCATTTGTTTCAAATATCAATTATTATAAATAAAATGTAAAATTATAAAATATTGATTTCATTTAGATTATAAAATTTAAAAATAAAAATAATTTTTCAATTTCTAACTATACTCTAATTTTATTGTAAGTTTTGAGACAAAAAATATAGATAGGATAAAATCATCCTGGTTAAATTTGTCATAAGGATAGCAAGTCGGATAATAACGGGAAGAAAATAAGAATATCAGAATGGTAAAAGTTTGGATTATATTCACTCAAAAATTAAACTAAAAGATTTATATTTAACAAATTAATAAATTACAAGGAATATTTACAGTCGTAAAGACTAATAATAGGTACACGCCAATTTACAATAAAAATTTGAACATAGTACTGAATTGTAAACTGGAAATATGAAAATGAATACAATAATAATGATAAACATTTATTTTGCTTTAGATTACAACTAATACAAGTTTTATATATACTAAGAGAAAGAGTGAAAAAATTAATATGATAAAAAGTCGAAATATAATTTGACATTAGCGAAGAATTTTGATAGTTATTTGTATGAATACGAGGTAATTGGAATAATTTGTTGGATCTAGTATATTTATAACTCACAAAAATTAAAATATACCAAGATAAAATCGATGTACAGCAAATTATTAAACATTTTACAATAATTTAGGAAGCTGAGATAGAGTTAGAAGAAAATAGAACATAATAGACAAACAATTTATTTACCCATTTAGTGTCCAACGCTAGTCCAAATCAATTTTAAAATAATAAGTAATAAGCATTAATGCTAAATTAAAAAAAAAAACATATACACGGAGAAAAATGGATTGTTGAAAACTTATTGATAACAAAATTATACTTCCAACAACAATCTATACTCTTACAACTAAAAACCTGCATTAAATTTTGTAGATAGTATTGCAATATTAATATTGCTATTGGTGTAATGACATCGTATTATTATTACATCTATTCATAATGATGTATTCTATATACAGATTGCTGGAATTAGTAGCAAATGTGTTTTGCTGAATGTAATAATATAATATAATAAATGTAAGTGATTAGTATTGTTGTAAAAATTATAAATATATTGAAAATTGTTAGAGCAATATAATATAGTAAAGACAAATATCTAGTATTACTGAGACAAATATCTGTATTGTTATGGAATCGTCTACAACGCAGAACAGCAAGTAGTAAAACAGACACTGCTGCAAGTACAACCGGCACAATTACAAGCCTAAAAGTAATAAGAAATTAGCTACTAATGTTTGATTTAATTAAACGTTACTTTATTTTAGGAAAATTTAACGAATCATTGAAGGAGAACAGTGTTTTTTCGGGGGTAAATATATACTTACTAAAATATAATTTGTCGAAAAACATTCTAATTATCCACATTATTTGTAGGGTTTACAAAATATATTAAAACGCACAATTACTTGCCAAACAGCATTTAATAACAAATTATACTTAACAAATCATAAATGACAAAAGATTTGTAGTATTATTATAAATGAATTGTTGTCGCAAACAATAAATGGAAAGCAAGTACGTAATAGAATAGTTTAACCTGAAATTATATTGTTTTAATTCTTGTTATATGTTTATCATATAGTTCCCACTGAAATATTTGAAAAAAGCAGCTAAAGAAATAGTCCAACTATTTCCTAATGAAAAAAAATACTCTTACTTTATGTCATATATTCCGAAAAGTAATAGCCAGGGGGAAATTGTGGTCAAGGTATATTAATGCAAAAAGATCACTGAACGCATCAAGAAAGAGAACTTTATTAGAAAATAACGGTATTTATTTAAAACTAATATTACAACTACATTTTAATAACAGAACATTGTGAAGTTACAGAATAAGAACCCGATATAGAAAAGAAAGATCAAAAGCAAGACAGTGAATTAACAGCAGAATTAATTTTTTTGAAAATTTGTATTGAGCCTGAAAATCGGGTAGAGGAATATTGGACTGTTACTCATGAAAAGAGAATTCAAATGTGTGCACATATGGTACTGCTGAGTATTTTGACACATTTCCCGCATTAAATACAAGAACAGGATTTCGTTTAGTAAGTACAAAATTAAAATATTAAACTATAAATTGAATGTAGAATCTGAATTTATATTTCTCGTAAATAAGCGTTAATTTTTTTGGAAAAAGTGTGTAAACTTAAAAAGTTACTATTTTGCGAATATTTATTTTCTATTATCTCAATATTTATTTTAATTTTAAATATAAGCATAGTTTATATTTTTTTGTTCTTGTATTAATAAAACATCTGTGATTAAATGTAATTAGACATTGGCAAATATAATATTTTTGTACTTTGAATACTGGTGTTGATTATTTGATTACATTCTACATTATTTTATATAAGTGATCGTGACCGATCTAGTCAATAAATGCACGAGAGGTCTGAAATGCAGCAAACAATTATATTAGTTTTAATCTAATATTTTATTGCTATAATGAATATATTAAATATTTGTAACAAGTATTTTTAAAATGCTAGTATTAATATCCTTCTTGTTAAAATAAATATATAAATATTGCTGAAATGGTAAGTTAAATATATCAGATTGATACTTTAAATATGTAAAATACATACGAAAGCAAACTTGTATACTTAGTATAGTTATAATTCGTTGCAGTGGTTAATAAACTTTATTGATACTACAACTTGACAGTATAACTATTTTGGTAATTAAAATTATTGTTGCTCTATACATATTATATTGCTATATTTTAATAATATTTATATTGTTCGCTTAGATACTCAAAATGCTGTCACCATACGTACGATAAGTTATTGCTATAGTATATACATTTATTGTTATAACAAGTATACATTTTTCTCCGTGTATATATATATATATATATATATATATATATATATATATATATATATATATATAACTTATTTTAGTGGGATATTAAAATAAAAATACAATATATTGGTAAACATAAACGTAGAAAAACTAAAATATAACGCAAATTTATGTGTTTTAGCTTACTCCATGATTAAAATATAACTATGATCTATAACGGTTGCTTATTCTATTTATCTTGACTAATGTGGTTATACTTGATATCATACGCTATAAAAACTAGTAAGACATGTATCCCGTAAATACCACAAATTGAAACACTTTTACAGTATTCGATGTGCACAAATAATCGTTGTTGATGAGCATTGACCTCTGTCCCGACGACGCCAATCTGCAACGGTCATCAGGTCCTTAGCAGGCATTTTTACCGCTGCCTTCTTTTAAGAGAACGTAATAAAAATAATTCTCAAATTTCTTTGTGAGCTTCACCTGTTAAATCGCAAGGTGGCAAATAAACATGTTACTATATACTTTTACTTAAATAAATAAATATATAAATTTAATATTCCTTGTAAAGAATATGTTTTTAATACAACAGATAACTACGAATATAGTGTACAAGATTTCGTATATTTTATTCAAAAAGAAACTGAACAAGTTAACGTTTTATTAGTCAGTAAAAAAATTTATATTATATACAATTAACATAAGTATTTAATTTAATAGAAAATATTGAAAACTTATATTGTAACAATACATTATTTAACCTTACAAACTGTCTACTTTATTACCGATTCTAATTATTCAGTAAATACACAAGGGAAATGAAATAGAAATTAGGTACATATATACTTAAGTTGGAAATGCTTCGTAACACCTTATTAATTTTGATAAATTAAACTTTATAAATTTAGCAACATTTGGAAACGTTGCAAGGTGTAATTAAAAATCACTTTACATTTAATTTAAATAATTTAAAAATTGTTTAATACATAATTAATTTGAAATAGGTAATGTTCTAACGAACGTTTCTCTGTTACACATATTAAGTTTAAATAATTCCATGAATTGAAAAAATATATTTTTAAATAGCACAAACATGACCTGTGGTGCTCTCTCCACAACAGAATTGAGACCGTGACGCTTGGTAAACGCCCTCAACACGGTACAGATATATCGTATAAGCCATGATGATATATTTATTTATTTACCGGTTTCAGGATATTAATTCATTGTTTACATGTACAAAAGTAGGCTGGTAACTAAGTAATAACTGTATCTGTATGGTAATATTATTACCATACTGACTTGTCAACAACGGTCTACAAAATGAAAATAAAATAAAATGAAAGTATAATGCTCTTCATTAATATATACAGATAACGTTAGTGTATCGTTCTAAATACGGTTTACTTTATTCTAAAATAATAAACATGAGGAATAAAGCACATAATTTGAATATTTGTCATATTGACATATGTCAAAAAATTGTTCTGTCAACAATAGCATTCTGAAAGTAGCATTAACGAAAGAATTTCAAAAAATAATATTTATTAATTAATAGACTTCATTTTCTGAAACCGATAACCTATTGAACAAACCACAAATGATATGAATTATAACAAGCCTTAGATGTCTTAAAATCCTCGCTCTAAGAGCTCGGATTTCAAAATGACATCTGCGGCAATTATGATATACATAACATTCCTAGGTATGTTAATAGCTATTACTTATTTCCGTATTTATTTATTTATAACATCACATAGTATGAGAAATACCTATAAGTTTAAAGTACAGCTTACAGTTGTAGGCATTATAACTTCGGATTATACTTTTTTCACGTATGACAAATATGATTAAAGATTAAAAAACAAGTATACGGTAACAATGACCTGTATATATTTACAAATAAGATAAAAATAGTCAGTCTCTTATATAAAATACTCATGCATAATGCAAATAAGTATTAAATTAATAACAAAATAATGGCATGTTTACTATCGTAATATCCGACATCCTCTGCCAAATAATTTCCCATTTGTTTCAAATAGTTTCAAAACTATTTAACAATGTTTAACTTAATTAAAATTTATGTTAATTAAATAGTGTTAATATTGTGTCATATTTCAACAGGATATCCTATTTATAAGAGAAATAAATATAGATTAAAAATGTAAATACTGGAAAGTAAATCAAAAAACAAATAAAACAGAATCTATGGTTTCGCTCACGGCATGCTAGATGACATGACATGCAAAATAAATATTTTCCTCATTATTTTTCAGTACAAGAAATGACATCACACTGCTGTTTTATTAGTTTGTTTCCAGAAATTATGCGAACTACAATAGATTGCACTCATCCAGGGAAATAAAATCAACAACAAAATAAATTCTGTTACTCTAAAAGTGTTTCTATAAACAGGAAAATCCGTGACTTAGGTGCTAACAAGGAAACAGTTTTTTTTTATTAAGTATTATCTATTCCGAAAAACTTTGTGGGATATTTATACTTATGGTTTAACAGGATGAAAGAATTTTGCAGACGGAACTGATTTAAGACTTTATTGACTGGTGTTATTTAATTTACAGGCGTGGTAAGGTAAGAACCTATTTAGTACACGTAGACAGAGCATTCGACCTTCATTTTTGATATAATCGCAAATTAAATCCATTTTATTAACGTTTTAAATTACATTTTTTGGACACATAAAATTCAGAATTTTATTTGTTAAGGGCCAATCGTACAATCTCGTTTTCAAAACGACTAAGCGAAATTGTAAAATAAATAGTTAAGGTATATGAACATTTTCGTCTGTAATTTTTCTAATAGATATATCGAACGTATGTCAGTGTTTCTGTACTTATGGATCAAACTTTAAAGAATGATAATACAGTTAAAATAAGTCAAAAAAATTTAAGCCGCAAAGTTCACTACTTACTCAAAAAAAAAAAATTAGCAAAAAATCCGTATTTTTCATATTTTTTTTTTTTTTTTTTTTGGAAAATTCAAAACACGTACGAGGAGACCTCTTAAAGATAAACAAAAACCCTTACGTGACAAAAGTCGTAACTGTTATAGTTTTTAAGGTATTCATGGAAAAATATGAAACATTATTAAATTAGATAACCTATATCTGTATAATTGGACTTTGCGGATTAAGTCTTTTTGGCTTCATTTTAGCTGTATTATCAACCCTTAAAATTTTATCCATAAGTATAGAAACATCCTGTATATACAAACGTATTTAATTTAGAATTGGTGTTAAATAATTCGACAAATTTTCTTTGATGTTAATTTATCGATTATTAAATTTTCATGCGCGAAGTTTTTTAGTGACCAATTTTTTTGCGTATAATTTACCGACGATAAATTTTGTTAACGATCAATTTACAAACGACCAATTTTCCGTGAGGTTAATGTTCTTGCGATCAATTTTCCTACCGATCTTTTTTTTGCGATTAATTTTCAAGCGATAAAGTTTCCGGGCATAATATTTTATGAAGGTTGTTGTACTCTAGTATACACACATACTGCATTATATGTCTAATAACTATGTACGATATTTTGTAATTTTAAATGTCAGAAAGTTCTTGTCAAGCAATGTAAACGGTAACTGTCATATTGCTTCTTGTTACCTGATTTCATCAATAAATCAATTTCCCTCATTGCCGTATTTCAAATGTAAAACATTCATTTTCCTAATACCTAATCTGATAACCTTCGACTCGTATCATTTGGCTATATAAACATGTTTAGAAAAACAATTAATAGTAATTAGCGATGACGCAATAGCCACGGAGGGTCGTGCGTTGTTAACAGACTTGTCCGAACCTGTTTAATTACACGGGTGATATAATCTATTGTGTTCGAGTTTTTATCTGGAATAGTGTTCTAGTAATTTCTCGAATACAAACGCCGGATTATATAAGCACTGTCGGCGAAGGCATTGTACAGTCTGATATAAATAAGCGTCGCGTATTGAATAGTTGGTGATATAAACAGATAATCGACCAGTAGTAAACATAAATAAGTATAGTTATATAAATAAATGAGTTATGTATTGTTTAAATAAATAATCTTATTGTTTAATGCCCGTATGCACCAACACTATAAATCATTCGGTAACTAATGAATAAATATAATTTGATTCCATAAAATTTAATTATATTCACCATTGATTTTATTCGTACATTTTCTAATGAAAAACTTATTCATAGAATAATTATTTTTCAAGATTTTTTTAGTATGTTGGTAACAAAATTGTTACCTGTCACTCATGTCAGTGTCAAACAACAATATAAATTAATATTTTAATAATTATTATTTAAATTTATTTCTTATAACTAAATCAGCTTCACATACAGCTTCGATATTAATATTAAAGTATTCTTTTCTATTTCTGAATATTTCTGCTTGTTCAGCACCTGGAGATTCCATACCCGAATATGTGCACAATATTTTGTTGTGATCGATGGTTTGTCGTTATTTTTATATAATCACGGCCCAGTACACAAATTAAACAAACAGCTATTATGCGATATACTGTTCCTTGGGATTTAGGATACATGAAAATAGTTCCCAATTCCTAAATGTACGAGTATGTTACCTGTATAGTCAAAAAAATTGACTATCGCTTCCTGTAATAAAACTATAAATATTGAAATTATGACAAAACGCTAGGTATACAAAAATAGAATTTATGCTAAAGGAACAGTAAGATTATTTTACTATATAAAGCACTCAGAACAGGTAGCGTAGATTTCATGCATGTCTTCATTTAAACATGTTGGCATCATGTCATGTATGCAAGTAGTGAGCGGTATGCCGTTTTGTCATGGTTACGATATTTATAGTTTTACTGCTGGACAATTTTTCTGACTATAGCAGAGTTTGGTATACCAATAACTGATTAATTGATGAAACTGGCCTATTTTTTAAGATATGATGGTTGCAGCTGTTGATAATTTTTAATAATAATGTCGATACTAAAGTTTTTGATAAACGAAATGTATTTTTAAAATAAATTTCGTCAAAATCTTCAAAAAGGTCTTTTCGTGTCCGAAAACTATGTATTCTGGGAACTCGATTTTGTTCCAAATCATCATCATCATCATTTGAAGATTCTGATGAATGCAGAAGTTTGGTTTAAAAATGTATACTACAAAATAAAAATTATTTAGACACCTAATCCCTGCTTTCAAATTTTATATTACATTTTTTTACAAATACCTTCTAGAAATGTAATAAACAAGGAATATAAAATATTTTCAATATTTCGTTTGACAGGTGACAGTTCTCTATTGATTCAATAACATCGTTATTGAATGTAATTTGAATCCGTAACTTATTTACATGTTTGTTGAGTAAATAAAGCTAAGTAATGTTGGTGAATTTCATTTTGTTCATTAACTTAAATTATTGAATCCCTAAGTCTTATTGAGTGTTCGTGCATACGGGCATAACCGTTTATAATATTCTTAGTTTTAATTATTGTTTAATATTTGTTTAATCGTAGTGTTAGCTAAATTCATTACCTTTTAATTATATTTTAATATATATATATATATATATATATATATATATATATATATATATATATATATATATATATATATTTATCGTTATAATAAACTTTTATTTTAATTAATAATAATTGTCTAATATTTACACTTCACCCAAATAAGTAACAAACGTTACACAATTACAATAGTATTATCAGCTCAATAGTGGTAATGGAGAACCAGCAAAATATAAATTCTAATTTTACTGCCAAATTTGAAATATGGATGTACCATCCATATTTCAATTTCTAACTTCGTTCCCGGATGTAATGTTGAAGAGAAGATTAGCTTTGCTGAGAATCCATGAAAATTCGCTGAACCCGCTAAACAGTTACAAAACATGATTTCAGGAAATACTTTCGGATATCATAAAAGAGTCGTGAGAATTTAAGAGTTACTGAAATAAATTAAGTTGATCATTATTACAATATATACCATACTTATCGTAGACTTATTATAAATTTACACATCATTTTTTTTTATAATATTGATTACGTACCGTAAGTATTTATAATTTATCGAGGGTAAAAGACTACTGTTTTAAATTTCAGTGGAAAAGGATACAGTTCTTTTGAAAAAAATTTCTTTTGATATGTAAAGGTATATAATTATTGAACAAAAAACTAATTATAATATGCAATAATATTTAAAAATACTCGTATCAATGTTTTATTTTATTATTACGAGCCGGTACAATAAAAGAGGGAAAAAGGTTTCGAAACCTCAAAAACATATTTATATTTTATGAAATATGGCAAATGTGTAATAATAAAAACGTAAACGCCCAAATCGATAAGGGAATATGGCTACTTAAGATCGATTAGATTAGGTAAGTTTAGTATTAATCGTAGGCTATGCATATCGCATATGGTACACTAGCATATGTTGAACCTTAATCTAAACGTATTTCCTGCATTCAGCGATCGAAATCTTGAAATGTATGTAAGAAAGATAACAGTGATATACACTGCTATTTGATAAGATGTAGGTACTTAATAAAATATGAATAGAAAAGGAGAAGTAACAAGATAAACAGTCAGAGAATAGCTGAAATAGATAAAAAAAATAACTGAAAAGACTTGAAACATGAAAAATCGAAAAGCTCACAACAGAACTACAAATACTGATATAAAAAATATTTACTTAAATATCAAACTGTACCAAATGAGTAGATATTGAGCATCACCATTTCCCTTCAACCAAATAAAAACTTGAAAATAGACAATAAAATAAAAATATACATGCGACCAATAATTACGTATATATCAGGGACAACAGACGAAACAATAAAAACAGGACAGCTTGCAAGAACAAGTGAAATGTCCATATAAAGCGCAATTACTGGTCACATATACATTATTAACACACAAAATATCAAACGAAGAAATAAAGGGAACCAGGACGTAGAAAGAATGCAAGAGGATAGATTACCAAGAATAGTACAATATAACAGAATACTGCGAAAACGGTTATAAGAGAGACCACCAAAAAGACTGGTTCAAAGTTGACAGTCATAATAGGAACCCCTCCATAACTTTTTTTGAATGACTAAAAAAAGAGGAAGAAAAAGAAGAATAAAAGAACGGAGAAATATTTGATAGAACACAATTCTGTTATACGAAAATAGCCATAACAAATAAAGTTCATTACTACTATTCCGTATGTAGGTCATTAAATATATAAATAATTGTTTTTATCAATGAAAAACTGTTCCATTGTATAATTAGATTCATAAATAACATAATTATTAAGGAACAAGAACGATAAAATAAATTCGTATCGTTTTTGAAAAAAAATTCTTGTTTAGAAAAACAATATTTCAAAATTCTATCATAATCATTTTATTATATGTGATAATTAATCATATACTACTATTTTCCTATTTGCTATCCTCATTAGAAATAATAATTACTCATTGTTCTAAAATTAAACATTCTTTCCATTTTAAATGTCGAGATTGACGTCTATAACCTATCTATTATGAAAGAGATTGTGGTTACCCACAAAATTAAAGTATTACCTTCCCTAATTTTCTCCTCTTCCTGTAATTTCCTTAAATAAAAGAGTACATAAATGAAATGTCTAGTTTTAATTAAAAATGCAAATATTCTGGCCTATTTGTAACAAAGTGGTTAATTTGTAACAACTGGCTAAAAATTTTATTTTCTAGATAAAGACATAAAAAAAAGTTTTTTGTTATACATATGTATGTCAACGCATTTGATTGGTGGAAATAACAACTTGCTAAAACTTAGCCATTGAGTTACAGGGTAAGCTTAATCTTAAATTTAATGTATTAATTGCAAAATAATATATCTACTGTAAAATATTTTTTAATTACATAATTTTCATATATTATTTATTCAATACTGTTATCAAAATTTGTAAAATATGTAACAAATAGAAATTAACAGTAACTCATATTATACGAGTTATAAATCACGAAGGTGAAATCTTTGGAAAACGTATAATATTTAATATTTTTCCTTTAAATACCGAGACACAAATTTGCGTTGTAATTTAATTTAGCGGTGAATAATAAAAAAAAATTCAATCTATATTTTCCTGATAATTATTTTCTAAATATGGATATATCACTCCTAACCTCAGATGACTAAATTTTATAGCAAATACTGACGTATTTATTTTATTTTTTATCAAAATACTGTTATAAGATAAGGTACCCATATGTTAATAGGAGTCGAATCATATACATGATTCTTTTCTATTCAAAGTTACTGCGACTACAATACTACAAACTACGATTAATTTCACCTATTTTCATTCTATTGTAATTCATGAGTAATGTTATCAAGGCGGTACTGGCATTATAAAATTAAAATATCCCAAATAGTTATGCGAAATAAATTACAAAAGACTAGACAAGTAGATATTATCTGTTTTGAAAAGTGAAGCAGAACTAGAATTATTGTTCAAATATGGAACATTTGAATGAGGAATAACATGCAAATACAGACAAGTTGTCGACAATGCTTGACAGATTTCATTACGTATATGTCTGTTTACAGAGCCGGCGTGAGGGGTGTTCAAACTATTCCCTCACATTGGACGTCATGCATTTGTGGGTGTCTATGAGTGGGAGACAGAAAAAAATTCCAGGACCGGCGCTAGGGCCCACGCGGCGAGACGTCCGCCTAGGGCGGCACTTTTTGCGGCATTATTTTTTATTAACGGCTAGAAAAAAATTTAATTGTAAATATTTTTGCGGCATACTTTTTTATAAGTGACTGCAGGATAGAAATTTTTATTTTGTAAATCTTTTTTATGTTTATCAATAATTACAAAGAATTACTTGAATTCAAGTCCCCATTTTAACAGTCGTCTAGTTTAGTTGCTTAATAAGGTATTGAAGATCGCAGCCAGCTAGTGAAATCTATACTATACCTTATTCCATTTAAGCCATTCAGTATTGCGGAGCATAGGGAATAGTTTTGACCTCTCTGATTGGCTGAAATTAGAGACAAGAACCAGTTTGGCCCAATATAATTTCGGCTACTTCAGATTTGCGCTGCTGCCAGTGCCATCTACTGAATGGCTTAAATGGAACAGAGCATACGTAATAGAATTCACTGCAAGCAGCGCCCTATTGCGCGCAGAGCGTCACTTGCGCACATGTGTGTGGGTCTGTAGGTGTGCTCGTAAAACATTGTATTTAGGGCGACACTTATAGTATTTAATTTTAAAATATGTTCGTTATGTATATATGACGTATTTTAAATAACAATCCCTATTAGTATTAGGACGCTAGGTATACGGGGAGCAGTTGAATATACAGACGATATTGTCAGCTGAGTATATAGACGCTGTGGAGATCGGAAAGTTGAATGTGAAGTGACATAAATAGTGGAAATAAATATTCTATTATAGATGATTGGGCCTTAGGAATCCATGAATAAATGTTCATACGTCGTAAGATGTATTATAATGACATTTATTGAACGTTTCGACCGTATACAACAGTCATCATCAGCAATTCACAACCTAGGTGATTGAAATAAATATTCGGTAATATCGTGGAAATAAATAGTTATATTAAATGTTTAAGTAAAAAAAATAGTCCTGTTAATTGTTTAAATGAATGAATATTGTTAGTGTGTAGTTAAATATTTTCGTAGCATGGTTGTGCCTGTAATCTATGCTATGTAATATACGTCATTGTTTACGCGTAGACACTGATGTTGTTTACGTTATTAAAATTTGTATATTGTTTACGTGCATGTAGACTATAATTATTTTAATCTTTTTGCTTAAAAATGGACAAAAAATATTGCTATTACTGATTAATTTACAAGATATATGAATGAGCCGTTGAAAGTATAATAGGTATACCACACGATGTTATTTTATTGAAAAAGTGAAGCAAGTTAGTATTTTACGTAACCAAAAGATGCCACTAGTTGTTGGACTGGGAATTAGTAGTTCAGGGGCGGAATACTGTCAGATTAAGTAACAAATCAGTGGTGCTACCACGCCACATTGACATTGATATGTCCCCCTTACCGCACTTTACCCCTTCCCATGGTCACTTGTCAATCTCAATATTTTGGAACTACACGATATTGCTATTGCTTTATTTTTATTGATATGTAGAAATTATTGACTTGATAGAAAGCGACAATATAAATTTATTGCTTTAACCATATCGTGGAATATATTTTTGACAAAAAATAAGAAATCAACCTTCGAAAACAGTTTACAGAATATTTTTCGTCGTAGCGTTATCAGCGTTTTCTGCACGACGGTGTGCATGCTGTGGGAGAACCGGCTTTACTAATCAAAACATAAGCTTAAAAATAAGTGTTAAAAGTCATTTTGTAAATGTATTATTAAATGACGAATGAAATGTTCTATAGAGGCGCCTGCTTTTATTTAAGATGGCCGACTAAGTTAACGCGGCAAATATGTTTAATTCAGGTGTAATAGATATTGAATAATTTGAATTTGACATATATGACAAAAGCTGGTGAATAAAATTATGTATAAGTTCCTTTTTAAAGCGAAATAAACTAATAAAAAGGATATCATCTAAAGTAAATTGATTACTTTGAATTCTTATTATTCTGCGAATTAAATTGAAGTCTTGTAATAGTCGTTTTCGGTGTTCGTTTATTCAAATGATTGTATACGCAGGCGAGACAAAGACAATGTTTTTGAAATGTACGCATATTATTTGTTATACATACTATACAAATTTGCAATTTATAGGGGTGCATTAAAAGTCTCGTACAGTGTGCCGTTTCACCTCGAGCCGGCCCTTTCCATACGTAGTTCATACTTACTAATATAGCAAAATAAATAAAATTCCATGTTTTATATTTTCAGTTAAAGATTGTACATATATTTTTTTTGTCGTCATTTTTGCTTTCGAAATAACATTTGTGGTTTACTTTTTTGCTTTGTTATAAGAAGAATATATCAATACATTCTTATTTTATTTATCGTTATTATTTATATTTTCTTATAACATTTCATCGCCAATGTGTGAGTTTTATTGCTTTGTTTTGTATTTAAGAATTAGATCAAATTTCACTTAAGTTTCCAAATCTATAATTATGCAGAGTTGAGTAATATTCGTATATAGGTACATAATAACTCCGCCCCGGATATTCTTCGAATATAAATTGATTACACCTAACACGTACTCGGAACGTAAATAGCAATCACTTGAAACACACAAACATTTTATTATATTAATTATGGGGTCGCATTTGTGTTCTGTGACCGGTTGCATGGCCGACTGTAATTCAGGCAGCTCGGGTTCGATTCTGACTGATGTCAAATTTGAAAAAAAAAATTCGTACATCAAATAGCACAAAAGTGATTCTTGTGGTGCTCTCTTCACAATAGCATAGGAGCCCATGATGACGTGACGTCTGTTGTTCTGTTAAGCGTTCTTAACGATACAAACAGTGGCATGTCGTCTTTATTGAAATCTGCGAACAAAAGGAGACTACTGCCCTGGAATGGGTAATAAGCTGTGATAATATATTTACATGTATTTTTATTATGCAAACTAAGTACGGACATTTACAGTATTTTACGATAATATATAGGTATTTAATTTTAAAATATCCCATAATTTAAACCGATCAATTACAGCGGTAATCCACAAAAAAAATAATTCGTAGTTTTGCATCTCTTTAAGCAGCCGTTGGATTTTGTTGATCACGTAATGAAGATGTTAAAGACGAATACTAACATATATACCGAAGTTCGAACCCGGGACTTTTCGATTGCAAATTGATATTCTTACATGCTTACCAATACGCTTCTTCACTTATTCATACGAGTATTATTTGTAATATTGTAATACTATACATACTTTATAATATTAAATTTATAATGTTAAACCCATCGGGTAATTACGTTTTATTCATAAATTTCCTATTTCAAAACTGCAAAAGAGAAAGAATGAAACAATATTCATTCATGTTTACAATACGAAAGGAAAACCAAGCACTAATACACTATTTGCATATTGCGGTTGCATTGTATATACGTGTAATACGTTATTTCACATTATAATTTTAGCTTCTAAGCAGCCATGACGTTCACTTGCATGCACCTCGTTAATTAACCAGTCGATCAGTAGACTACTGTGAAAATTTTCGATACGATATGACATGACTTAAAACAAACCTAATTCTCAGAATGTGTACTTTCAGATAATTTGGAACTTGTTATGTTAAGCACAAATTATTAATCTATGTTGACGGTAGAAATTTTCTTGGCATATTGTATTCATCGATCAAGTTTAACCTACCTAATAATGTCCGCATACAGTGCAGCATAAAGGTAATGCAGTCAAATTGCTAAAAGTTAATTTTGATATTTCACAATAAAGCATGTATTTTTTGCAATAATACTAAACAAGTAAACTTATAAACATGACTTTTATATATAATTGTAGGTATGAAGATCTATTTAGGTAGTGTTTTTTTTTCTAATTTAGACTATATAAATATCGTATGGGGTTGTATAACAATTACTTCGTAAAAATGGTATTAATATTTAGTAATAATTCAAGTATGCAATACTATTGATACGACTGTTGCCTATATAGGTTTCGCTAGTACATACACAATTAAATAAATATGTTACCATGGCGTAACGTGACCATACGTCCCGCTTTCAGGCTGTCTGTCCCGTTGTCCCCAGCGAGAGCAAAAATGTCTCGCTTTTGCAAACGAACCAAACGATAATTTATTAAACCTTGATTTTTGAATTATTTTGATTACCAAGACCAACAAGTCATGAGCTCCATTCCTTCTTGAAAACTAGATCCGACATTTTAAAACTAATTTGCTCTGCCGACAAATATAAAACAAATGCGTATGCGACTGCAATCTAACGTCTAAGATTAATTCAGGTTACATATTATTAATACATTGTTACCATGTCCTTGTTTTTGAATAAATAGTAAAATAAGTTCTTTTTTTACAAAATTAAATGGCTCATCATTTCATCTCAATTTTATGACAGTTTACAATTATTGATATTTTGTGTGATACGACATTGATATTCTGTGTGATACGACGTACGATCGTACGTATTTGTGATCTACTTGTTCTTAGTCAACAATCCGTTAAATATATTCTCTTTTCTAAAATGTTCAGTGATCTGAAAATTTATTTTTGTACATGAAGGGGAACAACGTGCAACTTCACATCCTTTGAAAAAATGTAACTTTTAATTATAAGGCATTTGACCTTGAATGGAAAAAAAATTCGCCTCCATTGATATTTTTAATTACATTGTTCTTACACATTACATATACAATTTATTTAAACCTATATGGCAGGTCCAAGGATCAGCTTTTTTCAGTCTGTAAGTGCTTGTGCTGTTGTCCAGTAAATTTACTGCATAGGCGTTTGGATGCTTTTCAAGTTTTGATAAGTATTTTTCGCTGGCGGTGGTAATTTCCTCTTTGACTGTTTTCATATGTAGGTCTTCGTGTATTTCCGTGTTTGTCATGTACCACGGTGCATTCACTATGGTTCTTAGGGTTTTACTTTGGAACCTTTGAATTATTTCTATATTAGAAACACTTGCTGTGTCCCACAGTTCTGTTCCGTAGGTCCATATTGGTTTTAGGATCATTTTATACAAAAGTTTATTTTCTAGCGAGAGTTTGGAGTTGGGACATAACATCCAATATATTTTTCTTTGGTTTTCGCCAAGCTGTTGTGTATGGTATATGTGTGGACTTTTCCTTGTTTATTTTTATTCTCCACGTGTCTAGTCATTTTTGAATGTCTATTAGGTGTCCTTGGAGTATATCTGATACTAAGATCGCGGTATCATCAACATATGTGGCTACTGTTACTTCTGGTTGAGTTGGGAGATCACGTGTATAGTAAATATAGTGTCGGGTCCAGAACGCTTCCTTGCGGACACCTGCTTCAATGGATTTTAGTTTGGAAAATTTATTCTGATATTTTATTTGGAAAAATCTACCAGTTAGGTATGATTGAATTACTTGATAGTGGTTACGAGTACTAGGGAATTGTTTTTTTTAATTTTATGTAACAACAATCCGAAGGCCTAAGATACGTCTAGAAAGGCTGCCGAACAGTATTTATTTTCTTCAAGATTTTTTTTATTATTCTGTGCGTTTACTTCATGGTAGAATATTTCTGTCTAAAACCAAATTGGTGTTCCTGTAGAAAGTTTTCTTCCTCTATTATTGAGGGCAGTCTTCTAAGAAGTAGTTTTTCGAAAACTTGAGAGCGCAGGTAATAGACTAATATGCCTGTACGATGTATCCTGTGGGGGCTTTCCAGGTTTAAGGATTAATATTATCTGCGCTATCTTCCATTGTGGAGGGTAACGACTAAGTCTAATGTTAACGTTGAAGACGAAGGTTATAAGCTTAAGAGCTTTTTTTGGCGGGTGTTTAATTTTCAATAATTTGTGTAACCTCCTTTACTCTAATATTTTTCATATGTAAAGAAAGTTAATCCGGGGTATTTAGATATTCGGTTAGACATTGTTCACGTCGTTTTTCCCCGGGAAAGGTTGGATTACTGTGGTATTGTGCTCTGCTAAAACATCGCATTTTTCTTGATTACTTCTAGCCAACTATTGTTTGATTTTCTTATAAGCGGAAGTGTTTGTATTGGAGTTTTAAGATATTTCGTCGTTTTCCAAAATTTGACGTGTTTCATTATTTTAAAAAAAACCTGTTTAGTTCGCGATTTTTTAATATTCCGTACTTTAATCCCACACTGTATATAATTTCTATTTAATTAAAATACTAAAGTAAAAGACTTCCTCGTAATGTTAAAAATAATCTGATTTCGATATAGGTACATATATTTTAATGTTCTTAGAGAAAGTATAAAATTTAGAAAGTATCTCAGTATCGCTTAGATTGATTTATTATTTTTAAATTAATATTTTATAAATTTTAAGACACAATATTTAATTTAAAAAGAATGTTGTTAACAAAGAATTCACCAAAACACAACGATTTTAAAACTTTAAAATATATGCAACCTCTTTCTCAGAAATTTAAATGTCTGTATTCTTTTTACCTTCCGTCACCGTTAGGTAAGGAAGATATTGTCTTTGATCACTAGAATACGATTTTATTATTTTTATGATGATGTCTGTATGTATGTTTGAATGTATAGATGTATGGATGTACGGATGTATGCATGTACGGATGTATGCATGCACGGATGTATGGATGTATGGATGTATAGATGTATGGATGTATGTTGTATGGATGTATGGATGTATGGATGTATGGATGTATGGATGTACGGATGTATGGATGTATGGATATATGGATGTATGGATGTATGGATGTATGGACGTATGGATGTATGGATGTATGGATGTATGGATGTATGGATGTATAAATGTATGTATGTTCGTGTGTGTGACGATTCTTTCGGATCGCGTAACTAAAATATCACCTTTACAAAAATTAAATTTTTTGCGTATTCCCCTTCTTTACAACTGTATGAAGAGCTGGTTAGATTTTGGTTATAATTTTAACAGTTTTTGTATGTATTTTGTGCAAATTCCACACAAAAAATTTCTTGCAGCAGATTCCAGAAGTCCAGTTCTATGTATTTTGTATTTCCATACAGAAAGTTTCTATATTTCCAGTAAAATTATAACACAAACATACTATGCCAATTGGATTTGACACAGACATCTGTCAATCAGAATTTTCTTAATATAGTAGAAGTTTCCATGGTTATAGCACAGCTGGCTGCTTTATATCCATTGAATATAAAGAATGAAATGTAATCAAATTGTATAGAGAATAAAATCTTTTTTATAAAATAAATAAAAATAAATATATCATCACGGCATATAACCCATTGCTGGGTGTGCCAGTGCTTTTAATATTTTTTAATATTAATAATAACATTAAATATAAAAAAAATATTTAACAGTTTTTCTTGAAAAAACTGTTAAATCTTCATATTAGGGTACTTCCGGTCGATCAATTGTAACCAAAATAAAGAAGGGGAATACGCAAAAATTATAATTTTTGGAAGGGTGGTATTGGAGTCATGCGATCCGAAAGAATCGTCACACACACACTCACACACACACACACACACACACACACACACACATACATACATACATACATACATACATACCATACATACCATACATACCATACATACCATACATACCATACATACCATACATACCATGCATACCATACATACCATACATACCATACAAACCATACAAACCATACATACCATACATACCATACATACCATACATACATACCATACATACATACCATACATACATACCATACATACATACCATACATACATACCATACATACATACCATACATACATACCATACATACATACCATACATACATACCATACATACATACCATACATACATACCATACATACCATACATACATACCATACATACATACCATACATACATACCATACATACATACCATACATACATACCATACATACATACCATACATACATACCATACATACATACCATACATACATACCATACATACATACCATACATACATACCATACATACATACCATACATACATACCATACATACATACATACCATACATACATACCATACATACATACCATACATACATACATACCATACATTACATTACATTACATTACATTACATTACATTACATTACATTACATTACATTACATTACATTACATTACATTACATTACATTACATTACATTACATTACATTACATTACATTACATTACATTACATTACATTACATTACATTACATTACATTACATTACATTACATTACATTACATTACATTACATTACATTACATTACATTACATTACATTACATTACATTACATTACATTACATTACATTACATTACATTACATTACATTACATTACATTACATTACATTACATTACATTACATTACATTACATTACATTACATTACATTACATTACATTACATTACATTACATTACATTACATTACATTACATACATACATACATACATCATCGTAAAAATAGTAAAATCGTATTCTAGTGACCCTAAAACGTGCTTATTCATTAAAAAGTCATCATCGATTTTTTTTAACAAAGACAATACATTCCTTACCTAAAGGTGACGGAAGGTAATAAATACTTATATCATCATGGCTTATTACCCATTTCTGGGTGCTATCTGCAGATATCGGTAATAAACGATATATATGTATCATGCAGAGAGCACCACAGGGATTACTTTTGTGCTACTTGAATTTGTTTTCAAGTTTGACGTTGATCGTTGTCGAATCCTGAATGTCCGAAGTCACCTAACGTGCGACCCCATTATTCGATATGGATGTTAAAAGATTATTATGTAAAGAATTTACATTAAAATTCCGTAAAATTAGATAAAAATTAAATAATAAGTGTAGAGCTAACTGTTTACAAAAACGGAAACTACATAATAATTATTTATGCTTGCAACAACAAAATAAAAATTAGGAGTCAAAAAGCTGATAAAGACAATTTAATTTTTAATTAAATTTTGTTCGACAAATAAGGACATCCAACTTTTTCTTACAAATAATTGTTAAATTACATTTACGTAATAAAATTGAATATATAGGTACTCGTATATCAGTTTGTATCAACATATTTCCTATTTTTATTTTTGAACTAATTTATAAATTAACTTATCAGAAAAACAATTCATTTTATAGCGGTATAAAACATGCTCGGAAACATGTAAGGTAAAAAATTATAATTATATAATTTTCAGGTCGATAAGTAGGTACTTAAAAAATAACAAAAGAAAAAATTTCAACGAAAGTATGCAAGTATGTGAATTTAGCTCCAGGGTTGGTGCAAATTTGATGCTTTCGTAATATTATTTCCATTAGTTTGATACGTGCATTGTTTAATTTACTAAATTTCAGATATTAGGTTCCTAGTGTTAGATAAAGTGTTAAATATAATTAAATGAATACAAAAAATTAACGGAAATCTGTGCAATATTACTTTTTTAGTAAGATCAATGGTAATGTAATAATAATTATGAGAAAATGAAAGGTACTTATCATCTATTATGACATATTTAACAAAAATTAGTCCATATTGGTTTTTAAAAGAGGGATTAGATGTTTTACTTGAATTATTACAACGAAAATTACACATTATAGTAGGTTATCGATGATAGGTTGTGATATGTTTGATAATGTAAAAAAGTTAAATTAGCTTTTTTGAACCACTACAACCTTACCTTTTACATTTCGCTAAGTAGATCATTCATTAATAGTTTATATTCGTAAACATGTGCCGAAATAATTAATTTATAAACCGACATTTTAATTTAAATCTAATGTTATTATATAATTTTTAATATCTATATTAATCCCGCAGCTTTTGTGAAATATAATAAAGTGTACCATAAGGAGTTTATATAAGTGATAAACTATTAATACAGGCTGTTCCAAATGGATGTTTACTATTTCAATTGGCTATAATTTCTAAAATAATTATATCAGATAAAATAGCCATCTCGGGATGTTAGAGTAAAGTCGGTGAATGTGTAATACCAGTTTTATTTCATTGAAAAAAACATGCGAGAAGATGGCAGTTAATCATCAAATATTGTATATAGGTCATTTAAAATGTACTTTACAAAATAGTAACACTTTCAGGTTGATTATCTAAAATGATTCATTTATAAGAGCAATTTTCTTCAAAATTGAAATTTTTACACCTGTTGAAAAAGGGATGATAATGTGGAATACCATAGTGCATTAACGTGGAATATATACCACATAACCATACTTACTTTCACAGTATAAGAAAATTCGGAAAACCATGCAAATATGTTCTTTAAATTATATATTCCTTCTTATCAAAATAGAAACAAAAATAAAATGAGTATGCTATTAGAATGTAACAAATTAAACTATATTATTCCGCACTGCCTTCTGCATGTTTGCTTCTTGCTAGGTATACTTTTCTGGTACATTTTCCTAAACTAAGAACAGTTATCTACTCATATTATAACATTTTCGCTAATTTGGAATATTCCACATTGGCATATCCCTCGGTATTCCACATTAGCGGATTTGTTGACATTGAAATCCCGCCATCGAATTTCATTTAGGAATTAGTTTGAAAAATATTTTTTAAATCTAGCCTACATCCCCAAACCCCTATCCACACTGTAGTTGCAAAAAATCGTATTTTCGACTACACAATCAGTAATAAAACTACGTATCTTTACACTTACTTAAAAAGGTCAGCAGGCACTCATACTATTTTTTAAGGTTTTTGATGTTATGCACAATGTAGTTAAATTGGTGTCTCTATGTAGGTAATAACTCCCCTACACACGTGCATTTGTGCCATTAGATCACAGATGTCGTGTACCATTTTTTCAAAAAGCGCCTATTCCACATTAGATGACTATTCCACATTCACCGACTTTACTCTAATAATTTCGAGCTCTTTTTGTAATATTTTGCAATACTCTCACATATAAAATCGATACCATTTGTTTCTGGATGATTCGCATAAACAGTTCCTTTGAAATAGCCCCACAAAAAAAAAACATCTGGAGCCGCCAAATCAAGAAATCTTGGAGGCCAGTCAAAACTGCCAGAACGAGAAATTAAACAATCTGGAAAGATTGATATTACATTTTCACATATTTTATGAGTTTTTTTAATATCTGGTTTTCCATGATGGATTTAGGATTTATGTGTATAATTGTCTACTCTCTACGGGTCTAAATGTATAATAATAGGGTGACCAGATTTATAAATTGCAAAATCGGGACATTTTTCAGGGGATTGTAAAACCAGTGGCGGCTTGTGCACCAAAACTTTGGTGAGACAAAGTAACCAGAAAAAAGCGCCGCAGGCGAAATTTTTTTTCTTTTCTTTGCTCGGTTCAGGAAGTAAACTGTCAACAAACTTGTTATGACTGTTATAAGTTATGACAAAGGTGTTGTATTCTGTTATGTTTTGGTGAATATTAATAATAATTAGTTATATAATAATAGTAATAATATATTGACAGAAATGTGCCTCATTCACAAAGTGAATTTATTTGCGCCACTACAACGTACCATGTATGTTTAGAAAATTAAATAAATATAGTGGCGGTTCAGCCCCGCCTTCTATGACGTTTACTTTCCTAGTCAATTGTGAATTACCCGCACAGCGCGCATACACATTCCACACTACTTTAATTTACGATTTGCGCAGATTTCTTATCCCATGGATCCCATGGAAATCGGTTGTATAAACCTCGGATAACTTTATCCCTAGTTCTTATGAATACCACGTAAACACAAACGATGTTTGTTATTTATACGCATAAGTTTGACAGATGTCAATCAAGTATTTCATCATCACTGTCAGAATCAAAAATATCATTTATATCATCTGTGAAAAATGCAAATTAGAAGGTAGAAATAATAACAATATTGAAGAAAAATAGTCTAACAAGAAGATAATTTTATTGTGTCAGTACCAACCTAAAGTGATTTAACGTAATTCTTGGTATAACTATCTGATATATAAAAATGCTTTGTAAAAGACAGTCTTGTTTATCGAAGGCATAATTACTAGGATAAAGTTATACCTGCGATAGCTATACCATAATTTATTTATCATTTGTAAAATTGGGCCTAAGTAAAATAAATATATCATCACAGCATATTACCAATTGCTGGGTGTGCCAATCTGCTTTGTTAAACATTTGTTTAAATAGCAATAGCAATTTAGTATTAGCCGCTTTCTTTTTGGGGGGAAAATGAACTGATCTCACCACGGACTGAACTGAACTAAACAGAACTACTCCTAAAAAGAACAGTATATTAAAAAAAAAAATTGAAATAAAAGATAAAAACATATATAGCATTATATTTATAATATAAAATATGCTGAATTTGCTTGTGGTTATAATCTGTTGTATATGTGATTTGCTTTGACATATTAAATTCTTTTACCTTTAAGTATTTAAATATGAATATATTTCTTATGGTAATGATACATGATATTCATGTCATTTTAATATCAAATACTTACAAAAAAGACAAAATACATAACAGTCAGTCATACTGACGTGACATTGACCCTGTTTCAAAGGTGGTGCTTCGCGGAGGCGGGGACGAAGAAAATGGGTAGTACAAGATCATTTATCCCCTTTTAAAAAGAACGATTTAGGGTAAATGTGTGCTACTCGGAGTTGATCTTCTTGATAAAAAAAAGCGGCTGTTGTATTGCACGCATTCATAAATTTTAAGCGGAGTATCGCTATATCGTTGCTCAAGAAATTCATTATTGATTTATTTTCGTTTTCAGGTAGTAATATACTTTGACAGTAAGCAGATCGTTTTGTGAGTTGTCAATATGACAGCAGGAAATTCTCCAAGTGACATGAATCAATCAGAAATGAAAAATATGTTTAGGTAAGAATTTATAACTTTGTGATAGTCGCCAAAAAAATGCGTGCGTCTCAGCATAAAAGTTTTTTATTACCCTAGTATACTTTTTTATTCAAACGGGGCTAAAAATATGTATTTTTAACACAATAACGGGCCTATTCTTTAACTCAGTGGTTAATTTTTAACCGCTGGTTAAATTTTCTAACCAATCAAGTATGTTGACATATATATAAAAAAAATCTGATGTGGCCAGCACATTACCTTCCGTCAGTTCTATATATTTTGTACAAATTTCATACGGAAAGTTCCTTGCTAAATTAAATATTCTATTTCTTGTACATTAGCTTCCGGCAGTTGCATGTATTTTATGCAAATTTCATACAGAAAATTATTATTTTGTGACGTTTTCTATATACAGTGTAATGTATCTGCAGAAAAAAAGATTTATTATTATTATTTCTTGTACATTACCTTAAAGCAGTTGTATGTATTTTATACAAATTCCATAGAGAAAGCAAAAGATCCTATATTTCCAGTAAAATTATAAAACAGACACACTATGTCAATTTCACTTGACACTGACATCTTTCAATCAGAATTTTCTTAATATAGTAGTTGTTTCCACAGGTATGGCTACTTTATGAAATTTAATTTCTTTATAATTTTTTAACTCAATATCCATTTAATATTAAGTATAAAATGCAGTCAAATCGTATAGAGAATAAAATATTCTTTAATATTTATAATAACATCAAATGTGAAAAAATTATATTTAACATAGTTTTTTCAAGAAAAACTGTTAAAATCTTCAAATGATGGTACTTCCGGTTGACCAATTGTAACCAAAATCTAATCAGCTCTTCCTATGGATGTAACGAAGAAGTATACGAAAAAATTATAATTTTTGTAACTGTAGTATTAGAGTTATCGCAGACGAAAATTTTGTTACACACACACATCCACACACACACACATCCACACACACACACACACACACACACACACACACACACACACACACACACATACAAACATCATCGTAAAAATAGTAAATTCGTATTGTAGGGATTCTAAAACGTGCTTATTGAGTAAAAACTCATCATCGAATTTTTTGACCAGACAATACCTTCCTTACCTAAAGGTGACGGAAGGTAAAAAACGGATTTTTAGTTGTCAAATCAATATCTATTGGATAAAAAATTTAACCAGTGGTTAAAAATTAACCAATGAGTTATGGAATAAGTCCGTAAAAGTGTAAAAAGTACCCTTTTAACGCAAACTGGTGAAAAATTAAAGGCCATGGCACTTTTTTCACGCTTTTATTGTAGACGTGAAAAAAATTATATGCAATCAGAGTAAAAAGTGTCTTATTTCCCTTGTAGAATTTGAAGAACAGCTCGTTCAGTCCAACTTTCCTATTCGTGAAATAAGACTTTTCTTTTTACTCACGTTGCATAAATAAATATTGCGACTGTTAAATAATAAACTTTCAAAAATATTAAAATTATAAATGTCAAACTAACTGCGTTCTGCGTTCCTGATTTAGGTAAAAACATTTACTTTTTTGCCAAATTCTATTTTTAGATAAAGTAGAACTTAAAATTTACTTGTACAATAGAATAAAATTTACGGTGAACTTTAACTTAGAGTGAAACAGCGAAGTAGAACTTATGATTACATTGGTGCAAATGGCAATAAGTAAAGTAGAATCACAGTATGAAATTTTGCGCACCTCTTCTATAGATCATATCTCGAGGAAGATTTAAACGTATAAAACAACTTTTTTTTAAAACCTCTCAACAAGATTGAATCTCAATTACAGAGAAGTTTACATATACAAACATCCATGCCTTGATTCGAACCAAGAACATCTAGCGTACTCTTAACTGAGAGCCGTTCCAACCAATGAGCCACCGGAGCCGACAAAGGATAAAAGGAAACGTGCGATGGCGATTTTAGTGAACCAAATCAATAAAAAATAGCCATGCAAGCACTTTTTTGGCTTTTGCTGCTTTAATAGTTAAATTAAAGAAATATGTAAATGTATACACAATATAAAAAAGGTATTAACAAATTTTCGAAATCTCATTCATTTATTCATTCTTCTTCAGGGTAAATAAGATCTTACACTTTTTACATTGTAATCATGTACACATAAATAACAGTACATTCATTTAAACAATTAGTTTTTCAATTCTCAACAAGCATATAGAAATCTGTTTGCTCTCAAAAGCGACAAGTATAAGTATAAATATATCGAAACATCGGTTTTGTGACAATAAATGCTCCATAACTGAGATTTAGAGTATTTGTTAATACCTAATCAACACCACAGGAAAGAAATAACAATGTAATATATAAAAATGGTTTAGCATAAAAAATACTTAAAATTGGGCGACGGCATATACCCATAGAATACGCACAATAATAAGCGTTTTTATGTTACACTATGCAATAAAAAAAAACACTTAAAATTACGAACCATTGTTTAGATAATCTCAATTATTCAGCTCGTCCAGTCAATGGAGACCAAAATATATCTATGCCTTACAAAAGTTAGGGTAGGAACGATTTTAATATATGTGGTTTAGGTCGGGACGCGAATGAAAATTTCAAGTCCTTCGCCCTGGGGAGGCTCGGCGCTAGCCGCCATCTTGGATTAAAAGTGCAAAAATGAGTTTCTTTTGGGTTTTGGCTATTTTCTCAAAAATAGTAGCCCGTATCAAAATTTTACAAAAAAGGGTTCTTACATTCTTTACCTAGGATGAACTCTCATATAGCTATGTTAAAAATAGTTAATAAGAATAACAATTTATGAAAAAAATTAAATTATTTAAAAATTATTAATATCAAATACTTAGTATAATCCTAATACTAAACGATCAGATTCACTATCTATAGTTCTATATATATATCTATATATATATATTTGAATTCATCACGACGATCGCCCAACTTTAGCCAAGGCTACAGCTTAAACGGTTCGACCGATTTTCGTGAAATTTGTACCAAGATGTAGGAAATGATTGCCTTCAGGGCCCTTCTAATGGGACGAATTTCTGTAGGATGCATAGTTTTCGAGTAAAAAATTATTAAAGATTGAAAATTGGGACAGAAACAATATTTTTCACAGTAACGATCACAGTTTTCCTTGAAAATTTAAGACGAAGAACGCCATGTTTGTCATGTCATTTTGAACCTTTAAATGGAAATATTTATGAAATGGAGACAATTTGAAAGAAGTTTAATTCATAATTATACATTTTGAGAATGGGCAATTATATCCGCACAGGTAAAAAAGGCCTAAACCATTTTAATTAAAAATTATAAAATTTGACGGTTCATATGTACTTGGACAGTGTTACCAAATGTGTCATAAGTAACTAGGTAAAAAACAAATATTTCTAACTAAACAATATTTTTCACAGTAACGATCACAGTTTTCCTTGAAAATTTAAGATGATAAGCGCTGTTATGTCAATGTCAATGATGACAAATTATCAGTTTTTTTCCTTTTAAATGCAATAAAATGTTAAAATAATATGTAATAATTAAAGAAAAGATGATGATTTAACAAGGTAGGTATATGTAATGATTTTAAGCCATGTTTATTATTATGTTACATATTTTATTTTGTAAATAGAATTTTGGAAAATGTATAAGGAAACACGTCGAAAAGGATCAGAAAGGTAGGAATAATATCACAATCGATGTACAAAATTAAAAAGATAAACATTGTCATGTCATATTTGATATGTTAATGACAAATTATGCATGTATCAATTACTATAACCGATGATATAAAAACAAGTCAATTAAGATGGTACGATTACGTACAGCAAATGAGTAATGGCAAAACACATACCACAGTAAACTCCTAGCGGCAAAAAGAAAAGAGGGAGACCTAGAAGGAATTGGGTAGCAGGAATCCAAGAAGAAATAAGAGAGAATGAAGATCTATGGCAAGACCAGTGGAGAATTCGCATCGGAAGACATGGTACAACGTTATAAACCGATTGTATATATAGGTATATGTAATGATTTTAAGACGTGTACAGGAAAATCATAGTCTGGAACAAGACAATTCAATAATTTTAGATAGTATGTTTTAATCTGTTCTTTTTTTGTAATTCATTTTCTTACATTACGTTTAAAATTATTTCAGATTATACATAATTCGATATCTATTTTAAAACGGTATAGAATTTAGTCTGTATTTTATTTTCTTATATTACGTTAAAATTATCTATATTAAAATTCTTTTATTCCCAATTATTGTATCGTACTAATAAAAAATATTTTAAATTACATAATCATACAGCATGAGCCAGAAAAGTATTCTTTAATACCTATCATTTTTAACAATCCAAACTTTATTGATATATTTTCAAATTCGTTGTAAAAGTTCAGATCTAATGTAATGTAAGTACTTACTTTTCTGCAGTTTGTAACTAACTGTTTACTATAGAATTAAAATATCACATCTTTTAGTTTTGTTTGATAATGTTTAAATATGTTAATAAAAATTAGTATAAGAGATAAATACTGTATCTGGAACATATTTTTGAAATCAGAAATGAAATATTTTAACCGTGTCCGAGATAATTTACTATAAATCATACATTTTATGACTATTTCTTTATTATTATATTATCTGCTGTAAATAATAAAAGTTATTAAAATATAGTAAACAATGTACGTAGATTTTAGTTTTTAAGTTAATACAGCTGTAAATTTAACCATGAGTAAGTTCAATAAAATAATTTAAATCAAGCAGGTGCCAGGTAACCTAAGTCTAGACACGGAAAACGCGGGACAATGTATTAGACTTACTTGCAAAGATTACCTATATAACAGAGGTAAGTGATCACTGATTATATTACTGAATAGCAATATAATATTTAAATAATTCATGAGGTTAACAACAATTAAAATGTTTCCTTTAAAAAGTTGTAGTTTAAAAATAATGTATTTTACATATTTATCATGTTAAATGTATTGATTACAACAATGTTTTCTAACAATATAATAACAACACAGCATTTATACAAAACATGTGTTAACTACAGCAATAATTTAGGAGTTCATTCATATTTCAACTCATACATCACCATTTCTGTGTTAATTTGAAGATATTTGAAACAGTTAAGAGCCCCCAAAAATGCATATACTCTTGATTAGTGTCGGCTAAAAATGTAAGATTAAAAATTATTCAATCTCAAGATTTTTGTTGCAAATAGTGTTTATTCTTGCAAAAATGTATTTTAGACGGTTGTTTTGTACATTTCCGGTATAAAAGTGGTTAAATATCTGATTAAAAACACCTCACGCCTCGGTTTAAAAATATGGGTTGAATTATGTATATATTCAAAATTTGGTAGCTGCAACTTTATTTTTACCCCTCGCTAAGAGAGGTATTGGATTCATGCTAATAACCGCATATCCAAATTTTAGTGAATAAGCACGTTTTAAGGTCCCTAGAATCCGATTATAACATTTTTACGATGATGTCCGTATGTGTATGTGGATATGTGTGTGTGGATGTTGGATCCACGATTTCGCAAATACTATAAGAAAAGACATTTTTAACTACGGATTCCTCAATCTAACAATAATGGGAAGAGTCGATTAAGTTTTGGTAACAATTGGACAACCGGAAGTAGTAGTTACAAGAAAAAAATCATATAAATATTATTTATCGAAAATTTATGTAAATACTTTTATTAAAGAACGTTAAATTCTTTATTCGATAAATATAAATTCATTATTATATCGTCTATAGATTTAGAGATAAAGAAATGCATATAAAATAATTTGATGTAAAAAAATCTCAGATCAAACTACAAGACAAGAAATTCAAATGTTTGTAATTGACACATAAATGTCACTGTCAAAAAGATTTGTATGCCATTGTCAAAAATATTTGTACATCATTATGAAGATTATGAAAAGAATATACGTAAGAAAGAATACAAAAGGAATTTTCGAAAAAATGACGAATATAAAGAAAAGGAAAGTAGAAAAAGAAAATTTCAGGATATTGAATATAAAGAAAATGTATGAATTGTACATAATTTATATTAAAATATCCCACAGATTTTGCAAATATATGTGAGAATTATTTTGTAGTGCGTCATGAATATATGTATTTGTATTTAAAAATATTTTTCGTTTTATGCGTACAACTAGGTAAAATATCTGGCGAGACGTTATGTCCTGGCCACATCAAATTTTTTAATTTTCTTTTCCCCATTTTGACATTATGAATTTTTAAAAACAGAGTTATCATTGGAAATCAAAGATCTGTATTGACTAAGAAAAATATCAACTGTTACTTTGACAGGGATGGTTAAAAAAATTCATAATTCAAAAACGAGGAAAGATATCCCAAATCTTGTTTAGACGAATACACAGGGGAATGATTGAGGTATATTTGAGACAAGTTTTTAATGGATTAGATAATGGGTGCAAATTTGGAAACGGAATAAATATTAATGAAATAAAAATTATATGCAATTTTTTTACCGCTTAGCCAAATTTACACCGTTTGTTTAAAAAGTACTATCTTTTGGTATAAAAATCATCTGGGGTCTGATTTTGTACCTTTGAAATCTACTGTAGATTGAAATTTATTAGATTTCTATTAATAAACAAACAAGAAAATACAGTGAACTTTGCGAGCGACATTCGAAATCTGACATATATTGCCAAAATAGCAAGCCAACGGAATCACTTGTTTCAACCATATCTTTGATTCTCTGTACTCAACAATATCTATACAAAACCATTCAGTTTACCAAAACCATATCCTTCAATTTCTCAACTCTATTAACCACAGCATAACTAATATTTACAAAAATATTCTTTCCAAAATAACGCCCATAGTCCTTTGGAATAGCCAACATAAATGTAGATCTTAGTCAATACAAGAAAAGAAAAATCACTTTAGAACAATCCAAAAAGACCATAAGGACAACCAATTTGTATATCCAGACTCATCAAAAATAAATAACAAAGTGGGTACAGCATTCGTAACTCAGGACCTAATTCCATCAAAGTGACATTAGTCAATTAATTTTTATACTGTCAATAAAAAATTGTAAATTTTAAATAAAACTACAGGAGATATTGTTGCCAAATTTGCCATAAGTAACTATGTAAAAAACAAGTATTCCTTACTGCATTAGTGTGAAGTTAGCCCATTAATTCCGTACTGCCTTCAAAAATACAGTAAATTTTAAATATAACTAATTCAAAAACAAATATTCCTTATCTTAAATGATGAGAGTAGGAAATTATTTCTCACAAGTAAAAAAGGCCTATAACATAATTAAAAACTATAAATTTTGACGGTTCATATGAACTTGGAAAGTGTTTCCAAATATGCCATAAGTAACTAGGTAAAAAAAAATATTCCAAACTAGACTAATGTGAAGTCCGTTCACAAGTGTTGCCAAAGATACCATGAGTAACCAATTAAAAAATAAATATTCCTAACTACATCAATGTGATGTTAGTTCATTAATTTTCATACTGCCAATAAAAAAGTAATAAATTTTAAATAAAACTAGAGGAGAAATTGTTGCCAAATTTTCCATAAGTAACTAAGTAAAAAACAAATATTTCTAATTGCATCAATGTGACATTAGTCAATTAATTTTTATACTGTCCATAAAAAATTGTAAATTTTAAATAATATCGTATAATTATTAGGTATCTACATATTTTAAAGATATTGAACAATAATTTAGAAAATGTTCCATCCCGCATAATGTGAAAAAAAATTACCGAAGATGAAAAGCCGGTGGTCGATAAAGAAATTTCAAATTTGCGGTGAAAGTAATGTTTAAATATTTTGTGCACCACACTATCGTCGTTAATAAAAATTAGTGTAGGAGATAAATATTGTATCTGAAATACATTTTTGAAGTTGAAAATGAGATATTTTAACCGTGTCCGAGGTAAATTACAATACAATGTACTTTACATATTTATCATGTAAAATGTCTTGATTACAACAATGCTTTGTAACAATATAATCACATCACAGCATTTATACAAAACATGTGTTGATTGCAACAATATTATAGGAGCTAATTCATATTTCAACCTCATACATCACCATTTCTGTATTAATTTGAAGATATTTCAAACAGTTCAGGAGTTATGAGCCCTCAAACATGCATGTACTCTTAATTAGTTTCGGCTAAAAATGTGAGATTAAAAATTATTCAATCTCAAGATTTTTGTTGCAAATAGTGTTTATTTTTGCAAAAATGTATTTTAGAGAGTTGGTTTGTACATTTCCGGTATAAAAGTGGTTAAATATCGGATTAAAAACGCCTCACGCTTCGGTTTAAAAATATGGCTTAATTTGTGTATATATTCAAAATTTGGTAGCTGCAACTTTTATTAATTTTACTTTCCCCATTTTGACATTATGAATTTTTAAAAACAGAGTTATCATTGAAAATCAAAGATCTGTATTGACTAAGAAAAAAATCAACTGTTACTTTGACAGGGGTGGTTGAAAAAATTCATTATTCAAAACGAGGAAAGATATCCCAAATCTTGTTTAGACGAATACACATGAGAATGATTGAGATATATTTGAGACAAATTTTTTATGGATTTGATAAAGGGTGCAAATTTGGAAACGGAATAAATATTAATGAAATAAAAACTATATACATTTTTTTTACCGCTTTGTTCGAAAGGTACTATCTTTTATTATAAAAGTCATCTGGGCTCTGATTTTGTACCTTTGAAATCTACTGTAGATTGGAATCTATTAAATTTCTATTAATAAACAAACAAGAAAATACAGTGAACTTTGCGAGCGACGTTCGAAATCTGACACATATTGCCAAAATAGCAAACCAGCCGAATCACATATGTTTCACCCATATCTTTCATCTTTGGTACTCAACAAAATCTACACAAAACCATTCAGTTTCCCAAAACCATATCCATCAAATTCTCAACTTTATTAACCTCAGCATACCTAATATTCACAAAAATATTCTTTCCAAAATACCGCCCATAGTCCTTTGGAATACTCAACATAAATTTCAATCTCAGTCAATACAAGAAAAGAAGAGAAATCATTTAAAAATCAAAAATCATTTTAGAACAATCCAAAAAGACTGGCTTAAAATTTAAGGGTCAGCGGAGCAACTGGGCAGAAGTGATGAAACACTGTATATTTTATAAGTTTGATGTGGCCAGCACATTACCTTCCGTCAGTTCTGAATATTTTGTACAAATTGCATACAGAAAGTTTCTTGCAAATGACTTTATTTTCACTACATGACCTTCTGTTAGTTCTATGTATTTTGTATAAATTCCATAGTCATTGATACGGACATCTGTGAATCAGAATTTTCTTAATATAGTACCTAGCTGTTTCCATGGTTATATCATATTTGGCTGCTTTATGAATTTAATTCCTTAAAAATATTTAACTCTATACCCAATGAATATCTTGCATAAAATGCAATCAAATCGTATAGAGAATAAAATATTCTCTAATGCTTACAATAATATTAAATGTGAAAAATGATATTTGACAGCATTTTTTCAAAAAAGTTTGGTTAAGCATATAGCGTGGGCAGGTTGTGTGGACAGTTTGAGTGAACAAGTTGCGTAGGCAATTTGGGTGGATATGTTGCGGGGGAAGTTTGGGTAAGCCTGTTCCGTGGGCAGTTTAGGTAAGTATGTTGCGTCGGTAGATAGGGTGACCGTGTGGAAGGGGCAGTTTCGGTGGGCATGTTGTGTGGGCAGTTTGGATGGGCATGTTTCTTGGACAGTTTGGGTGGGCATGGTACGTGGGCAGTTTGGGTGAACATGTTGCGTGGGCAATTGGTTGGGGTTGTTGCGTGGGCATGTTGCGTGGGCAATTTGGGTGGGCATGTTGCGTAGGCAGTTTGGGTGGCCATGTTGCGTGGACAGTTCCGGTGGGCATGTTGCGTAAACAGTTCCGGTGGGCATATTGCGTGGGCAGTTTGGGTGGGCATGTTACGTGGGCAGTTTGGGTGGGCATGTTGCCTGGACAGTTTGGGAGGGCATGTTGCGTGGGCAGTTTGGGTGGGCATATTGCGTGGACGATTTGAATAGGCACGTTGCGTGGACACTGTGAAAGTCTGTTGGCATTAGCACTTTGGGTTTAAAATGTGCCTAGAAGGGTTAGATCTACGTATAGACTATTATAAAACACCATCGGCGGAGCCCTAGGGGAAGCTCGGCGTAGCCGAGTTTTCGCTAGTCCTAATACTAAACGATCAGATTCACTATCTATAGTTCTATATATATTTGAATTCATCACGACGATCGCCAAACTTTAGACAAGGCTACAGCTTAAACGGTGCGACCGATTTTCATGAAATTTGTATCAAATTGTAGGAAATGATTGGCTTCAGGGCCCTTCTAATGGGACGAATTTCTGTAGGATGCATGGTTTTTGAGTAAAAAATTATTAAAGATTGAAAATTGGGACAGAAACAATATTTTTCACAGTAACGATCACAGTTTTCCTTGAAAATTTAAGACGAAGAACGCCATGTTTGTCATGTCATTTTGAACCTTTAAATGGAAATATTTATGAAATGGAGACAATTTGAAAGAAGTTTTATAAATTTTGAGAATGGGCAATTATATCCGCACAGGTAAAAAAGGCCTAAACCATTTTAATTAAAAATTATAAAATTTGACGGTTCATATGTATTTGGACAGTGTTACCAAATGTGTCATAAGTAACTAGGTAAAAAACAAATATTTCTAACTAAACAATATTTTTCACAGTAACGATCACAGGTTTCCTTGAAAATTTAAGACGATAAACGCTGTTATGCCAATGTCAATGATGACAAATTATCAGTTTTCTTCCATTTAAATGCAATAAAATGTTTAAATAATATGTAATAATTAAAGAAAAGATGATGAATTTAACAAGGTAGGTATATGTAATGATTTTAAGCCATGTTTATTATTATGTTACATATTTTATTTTGTAAATAGAATTTTGGAAAATGTATAAGGAAACACGTCGAAAAGGATCAGAAAGGTAGGAATAATATCACAATCGATGTACAAAATTAAAAAGATAAACATTGTCATGTCATATTTGATATGTTAATGACAAATTATGCATGTCGTATTAATACTAAAAACATAGTCTGGAAGTAAACATGCAAAACAGAATATACGTGTTTAAATGGAACCCAAAAAGATTTGGTGCTAAACACAGGACAAAGGATTAAACACTACAGAATAAAAAAATAAAAATGAAGAAAGGCTATACCTATTTTACCTATTTTAAGACGTATGTTTATTGTTAATTTATATATTTTATTTTGTAAATAGATTTAACAATGTCAGGCTGAGAAAGACAGAATAAACATCACAGTCGCCAAAGAACACATGTACAATATCTAATACGTATTTAGAAGCAAGAATAAAAATTAAATCCTACAGGAAAATCATAAAATCTGAAACAAGACAATTCCATAATTTTAGATAGTATGTTTTATTCTGTTCTTTTTTTGTAATTCATTTTCTTATTACGTTTAAAATTTTTTCAGATTATACATAATTCGATATCTATCTTAAAACGGTACAGAATTTAATCTGTGTTTAATTTTCTTATATTACGTTAAAATTATCTATATTAAAATTCTTTTATTCCCAATTATTATATCGTACTAATAAAAAATCTTTTAAATTACATAATCATACAGCATGAGCTAGAAAAGTCATCTTATGATTTTTGCAATCTATCCCCTTATTAACAATCCAAACTTTATTGATATATTTTCAAATTCGTTGTAAAAGTTCAGATCTAATGTAATGTAAGTACTTACTTTTCTGCAGTTTGTAAACTGTTTACTCTAGAATTAAAATATCACATCTTTTAGTTTTGTTTGATTTATTTTTATCTTTAAATTTAGTATTGTGTACTCATATACATGTTACTAATACAGGCTGCGCATTTTAAAAGTTCCCGCCTGATAATTCATGTTTAGGCAATCCATGATACATTTCATAAGTGAGTTGGGTTTTAAAATTTTGTTTTGCTCTTATACCTACTGTGATTATTCGATTTAAAGTACTAATATTAATCAAGTGGCTTATGAAATGTATTTGGTTTTGCTTCTTCTTAAAATTTTAGGCGGGAACATATAAAATGGGCACCCTGTATTATGTTTATATTTATCCTGTAATTGGGACATTTTGTCCTGTTTGCTCGCATAAAATGCACATTTTATTATATGTTTTAATCAGTTCCTACCACGGTGTAGTATCTATAGGTGAGAGCACGAGATGCGTTGACATAACTAGCAGGTACAAAAGACGCTAACGCGACCCGTTACCATTTGACAGGCGTTTGGCACTTGGTGTGCCGGTTGCGGTTAAAATAAGTTCGCGTTTAAATAGAAAATGTTGTGCTATAGGATGCACAACAGGGTATGGATCAAATAAAGAGATATAGACCCGAATTTTCACCTCTTGAAATAACGTTACTTCAGAAGTAGCGCTATTTCGATTTTTTATTTATTTTATTTTATGAATAGATAAGAATAGGTTTCATATTTTTGTAAATGAAACCTATGACATTTGAAATAAATGCTTTTTACAATTTAATTTATTTTTATATCTCTAATTTTAATGTTAAAGTTGACATTTAACAGTTGAAGTAGCGATTTTTCGAAAGTAGCGCTACTTTAAGATGTAAAAATACGGGCCATAGTCTTTTTAAGGTGCCAAAATGTGCGATTTTGTAGCAGCCAGCCATGCTATAACCATAGAAACAGGTACTACGATTAAGAAAATTCTGATTGAAAGATGTCAGTGTCAAGTACATGACATAATGTTTATTTTATAATTTTACTGAAAATATAGAAGCCTTCTGTATGGAATTTGTCCAAAATACATACATAGAACTGACAAAAGATAAAACGTAATGTATCGCCAAACTTTAGCCAAGGCTACAGCTTAAACGGTGTGACCGATTTTCGTGAAATTTGTATCAAATTGTAGGAAATGATTGGCTTCAGGGCCCTTCTAATGGGACGAATTTCTGTAGGATGCATAGTTTTCGAGTACAAAATTATTAAAGATTGAAAATTGGGACAGAAACAATATTTTTCACAGTAACGATCACAGTTTTCCTTGAAAATTTAAGACGAAGAACGCCATGTTTGTCATGTCATTTTGAACCTTTAAATGGAAATATTTATGAAACGGAGACAATTTGAAAGAAGTTTAATTCACAATTATAAATTTTGAGAATGGGCAATTATATCCGCATAGGCAAAATTCTATCCCCTTATTAACAATCCAAACTTTATTGATATATTTTCAAATTCGTTGTAAAAGTTCAGATCTAATGTAATGTAAGTACTTACTTTTCTGCAGTTTGTAAACTGTTGACTCTAGATTTAAAATATCACAACTTTTAGTTTTGTTTGATTTATTTTTATCTTTAAATTTAGTATTGTGTACTCATATATATGTTACTAACTAATACAGGGTGTGCATTTTAAAAGTTCCCGCCTGAAAATTCATGATTAGGCAATCCATGATACATTTCAAGTGAGTAAAAAGTTTAATCAACGTTAAGTCCGATCTTGTATAGTTTCCGAGATTAATTTATTTATATAATTATTTATTTATATATTTATTTATTTGTATATTTATTTATATATTTACTTATTAATTTTTTAATTTATTAATTTATTAATTTATTAATTTATTAATATATTAATTTATTAATTTATTAATTTATTAATTTATTAATTTATTAATTTATTAATTTATTAATTTATTAATTTATTAATTTATTAATTTATTAATTTATCAATTTATCAATTTATCAATTTATCAATTTATCAATTTATCAATTTATCAATTTATCAATTTATCAATTTATCAATTTATCAATTTATTAATTTATTAATTTATTAATTTATTAATTTATCAATTTATCAATTTATCAATTTATTAATTTATTAATTTATTAATTTATTAATTTATTAATTTATTAATTTATTAATTTATTAATTTATTAATTTATTAATTTATTAATTTATTAATTTATTAATTTATTAATTTATTAATTTATTAATTTATTAATTTATTAATTTATTAATTTATTAATTTATTAATTTATTAATTTATTAATTTATTAATTTATTAATTTATTAATTTATTAATTTATTAATTTATTAATTTATTAATTTATTAATTTATTAATTTATTAATTTATTAATTTATTAATTTATTAATTTATTAATTTATTAATTTATTAATTTATTAATTTATTAATTTATTAATTTATTAATTTATTAATTTATTAATTTATTAATTTATTAATTTATTAATTTATTAATTTATTAATTTATTAATTTATTAATTTATTAATTTATTAATTTATTAATTTATTAATTTATTAATTTATTAATTTATTAATTTATTAATTTATTAATTTATTAATTTATTAATTTATTAATTTATTAATTTATTAATTTATTAATTTATTAATTTATTAATTTATTAATTTATTAATTTATTAATTTATTAATTTATTAATTTATTAATTTATTAATTTATTAATTTATTAATTTATTAATTTATTAATTTATTAATTTATTAATTTATTAATTTATTAATTTATTAATTTATTAATTTATTAATTTATTAATTTATTAATTTATTAATTTATTAATTTATTAATTTATTAATTTATTAATTTATTAATTTATTAATTTATTAATTTATTAATTTATTAATTTATTAATTTATAAATTTATTAATTTATTAATTTATTAATTTATTAATTTATTAATTTATTAATTTATTAATTTATTAATTTATTAATTTATAAATTTATTAATTTATTAATTTATTAATTTATTAATTTATTAATTTATTAATTTATTAATTTATTAATTTATTAATTTATTAATTTATTAATTTATTAATTTATTAATTTATTAATTTATTAATTTATTAATTTATTAATTTATTAATTTATTAATTTATTAATTTATTAATTTATTAATTTATTAATTTATTAATTTATTAATTTATTAATTTATTAATTTATTAATTTATTAATTTATTAATTTATTAATTTATTAATTTATTAATTTATTAATTTATTAATTTATTAATTTATTAATTTATTAATTTATTAATTTATTAATTTATTAATTTATTAATTTATTAATTTATTAATTTATTAATTTATTAATTTATTAATTTATTAATTTATTAATTTATTAATTTATTAATTTATTAATTTATTAATTTATTAATTTATTAATTTATTAATTTATTAATTTATTAATTTATTAATTTATTAATTTATTAATTAATTAATTAATTAATTTATTAATTTATTAATTTATTAATTTATTAATTTATTAATTTATTAATTTATTAATTTATTAATTTATTAATTTATTAATTTATTAATTTATTAATTTATTAATTTATTAATTTATTAATTTATTAATTTATTAATTTATTAATTTATTAATTTCTTAATTTATTAATTTCTTAATTAATTTATGAATTTAATTATTTATTTTTTATTTATTTAATTATTTATTTATTTATTTATTTATAAATAAATAAATATATCCTCAAGGCTATTGCGGGGGGTGCCAATTATTGTATCGTACTAATAAAAAATCTTTTAAATTACATAATCATACAGCATGAGCCAGAAAAGAGAGTGTGAGTGGGCAGTTTGGGTGGGCATTTTGCGTGAGCATGTTGCGTGGGCATGTTGCGTGGGAAGTCTAAGTGGGTTGTTTGGGTGGGCATGTTGCGTGGGCATGTTGCGTGGGCAGTTTGAGTGGGCATGTTGCGTGGGCAGTTTGAGTGGGCATGTTGCGTGGGCAGTTTGGGTGGGCATGTTGCGTGAGCAGTTTGGGTGGGCAGTTTGGGTGGGCATGTTGCGTGGGCTGTTTGGGTGGGCAGTTTGGGTGGGCATGTTGCGTGAGCAGTTTGGGTGGGCATGTTGCGTGGGCAGTTTGGGTGGGCATGTTGCGTGGGCAGTTTGAGTGGGCATGTTGCGTGGGCAGTTTGGGTGGGCATGTTGCGTGGGCAGTTTGGGTGGGAATATTACGTGGGCAGTTTGGGTGGGCATGTTGCGTGGGCAGTTTGGGTGGGCATGTTGCGTGGGCAGTTTGGGTGGTTATGTTGCGTGGGCAGTTTGGGTGGGCATGTTGCGTGGGCAGTTTGGGAGGGCATGTTGCGTGGGCAGTTTGGGTGGGCATGTTGCGTGGGCATCATAAACCACTATCGGCGGAGCCCTAGGGAAAACTCGGCGAAGCCGAGGTTACGCTAGTCCTAATACTAAAAGGTCAAGCCCCCCAAAATTCATCACGACGATCGGGAAATTTTTAGACAAAGCTACAACTGAAACGGTTTCAGCGATTTGGATGGAATTTGCTTTAAATAGTAGAGAATAAATCAACTTAGTGCCTTTGATATGTCTCTTATTTTTACTGTGCATAGTTTTTGTGGAAAAAATTATTAACTGGTCAAAATTCTTACATTAAAACAATAGATCAAAGTTCTCTGTACTGATGTCAAATGTACAAAATCAGAGAATACAGGCTAATTATTTGAATTGAGTATGCGTGAAAATTTTTAAGAAGACAGTCTGAAAAAGTTTTATGTCATTTTGAAACCATTTTAAATACATTTATTGTATTTGATTATTTTAAATAAAAATTATGTATTTTTGTACCTCTCTGCTTATTATTATTATTTATTATTTATTATTATTATTATCAGATATAATTTTTTATGTTCTTTTATTATTATTATTATTATTATTATTATTATTATTATTATTATTTTAATAAATATTTACCTATATCTGACTTCATTCATTTCATATTAATTACGTATTTTATAACAAAATTACATTTTTTTTACAATAAAATTAATTTATTATTATTTTTTATCTCTATTTATCATATTACATAGTTTTAAACAATATTATACAATTTTGTATGAATAAAATTTAAACTGTTCCACACATTTTGGAATATATCGCCAATACGACTTATTATACATCAAAACGTACTGCTTTTTACCTATCTATGACTTGAAACGATTATTATATTTTTTAAATCACGCATTTGCGACTAAAAAAGCCGTTTTACATCCTAATACTAAAAGGTCAAGCCCCCCAAAATTCATCACGACGATCGGGAAATTTTTAGACAAAGCTACAACTGAAACGGTTTCAGCGATTTGGATGGAATTTGCTTTAAATAGTAGAGAATAAATCAACTTAGTGCCTTTGATATGTCTCTTATTTTTACTGTGCATAGTTTTTGTGGAAAAAATTATTAACTGGTCAAAATTCTTACATTAAAACAATAGATCAAAGTTCTCTGTACTGATGTCAAATGTACAAAATCAGAGAATACAGGCTAATTATTTGAATTGAGTATGCGTGAAAATTTTTAAGAAGACAGTCTGAAAAAGTTTTATGTCATTTTGAAACCATTTTAAATACATTTATTGTATTTGATTATTTTAAATAAAAATTATGTATTTTTGTACCTCTCTGCTTATTATTATTATTTATTATTTATTATTATTATTATCAGATATAATTTTTTATGTTCTTTTATTATTATTATTATTATTATTATTATTATTATTTTAATAAATATTTACCTATATCTGACTTCATTCATTTCATATTAATTACGTATTTTATAACAAAATTACATTTTTTTTACAATAAAATTAATTTATTATTATTTTTTATCTCTATTTATCATATTACATAGTTTTAAACAATATTATACAATTTTGTATGAATAAAATTTAAACTGTTCCACACATTTTGGAATATATCGCCAATACGACTTATTATACATCAAAACGTACTGCTTTTTACCTATCTATGACTTGAAACGATTATTATATTTTTTAAATCACGCATTTGCGACTAAAAAAGCCGTTTTACATCCTAATACTAAAAGGTCAAGCCCCCCAAAATTCATCACGACGATCGGGAAATTTTTAGACAAAGCTACAACTGAAACGGTTTCAGCGATTTGGATGGAATTTGCTTTAAATAGTAGAGAATAAATCAACTTAGTGCCTTTGATATGTCTCTTATTTTTACTGTGCATAGTTTTTGTGGAAAAAATTATTAACTGGTCAAAATTCTTACATTAAAACAATAGATCAAAGTTCTCTGTACTGATGTCAAATGTACAAAATCAGAGAATACAGGCTAATTATTTGAATTGAGTATGCGTGAAAATTTTTAAGAAGACAGTCTGAAAAAGTTTTATGTCATTTTGAAACCATTTTAAATACATTTATTGTATTTGATTATTTTAAATAAAAATTATGTATTTTTGTACCTCTCTGCTTATTATTATTATTTATTATTTATTATTATTATTATCAGATATAATTTTTTATGTTCTTTTATTATTATTATTATTATTATTATTATTATTATTATTATTATTATTTTAATAAATATTTACCTATATCTGACTTCATTCATTTCATATTAATTACGTATTTTATAACAAAATTACATTTTTTTTACAATAAAATTAATTTATTATTATTTTTTATCTCTATTTATCATATTACATAGTTTTAAACAATATTATACAATTTTGTATGAATAAAATTTAAACTGTTCCACACATTTTGGAATATATCGCCAATACGACTTATTATACATCAAAACGTACTGCTTTTTACCTATCTATGACTTGAAACGATTATTATATTTTTTAAATCACGCATTTGCGACTAAAAAAGCCGTTTTACATCCTATATACTAAACGATTAGATTCACTATATATATTTTCTTTAATCAAAAAGCCAATCGCCATCCTTTGAACACCTCTACAGCCTGAATGGAACAACCGATTTTCGTGAAATTTGTTTTAAGTTGTAGAAAATTATTGTCTCGAGTGCCCTCGTAATAACACAAATTTCTGTAGGATGCATAGTTTTTGAGTAAAAAATTATTAAAGATTGAAAATTGAGACAAAAACAATAGGTCACACTAACGATCACAGTTTTCATTGAAAAATTTAAGAAGATAAACGCTGTCATGTCATATGGTATGTCAATGTCAATGATTACAAATTATCGGTTTTCATACTTTTAAATGCAAAGAAATGTTTCAATAATATGTAACATTAAAGAAAAAATGATAAATTAAACGAGGTAGGTATGTAAAATGATTTTAAGCCATGTTTTATGTTAATTTATTATATATTTTATTTTTTAAATAGAATTTTGGAAAATGTATAAGGAAACACGTCGAAAAGGATCAGAATGGCAGAATTAATATCACAGTCGATCGAAGGGTACATGTACAATAGTACAAAGATAAACATTGTCATCCGTCATATTGGATGTACGTATAGTCTATCATAAAACACCATGGGCGGAGCTCTAGGCTGAACTCGGCGAAGCCGAGTTTAGGCTAGTCCTAATACTAAACGATCAGATTCACTATCTATATATATTTTCTTTAATCACGACGATCGCCAAAGCTTTGAACACCTCTACAGCCTGAATGGTGCGAGCGATTTTCGTGAAATTTGCACCAAGTTGTAGGAAATGATTGTCTCGAGTGCCCTCGTAATAGGTTAAATTTCTGTAGGAAGCATAGTTTTCGTGTAAAAAATTCTTAAATGTTGAAAATTGGATTATTGAAACAATAGATCAAAGAGAACATGGAAAAATTTAAGACGAAGAACGCCATGTTTGACATGTCATTTTGAACCTTTAAATAGAAATATTTATGAAATGAGGACAATTTGAAAGAAGTTTATTTCATAATCATAATTTATGAGAATGGGCAATTATATCTGCACAGGTAAAATGGCCGAAAACATTATAATTAAAAATTATAAATTTTGACGGTTCATATGCACTTTGACAGTGTTGCCAAATATGTCATAAGTAACTAGGTAAAAAACAAATATTCCTAACTAGATTAATGTGAATTTCGTACACAAGTGTGTATTTTCGACTTCGCAGAATGTGAAAAAAATGAGCGAAGACGATACGCCGGTAGCCGACAAAAAAATTTCAAATTTGCGGTGAAAGTAATGTTTAAATATGTTAATAAAAATTAGTATAAGAGATAAATACTGTATCTGGAACATATTTTTGAAATCAGAAATGAAATATTTTAATCGTGTCCGAGATAATTTACTATAAATCACACATTTTATGGCTATTTCTTTATTATTATATTATCTGCTGTAAATAATAAAAGTTATTAAAATATAGTAAACAATGTATGTAGATTTTAGTTTTTAAGTTAATACAGCTGTAAATTTTACCATGAGTAAGTTCAATAAAATATCAACCAGGTGCCAGGTAACCTAAGTCTATACACAAAAAACGCGGGACAATGTATTAGACTTACTTGCAAAGATTACCTATATAACAAAGGTAAGTGATCACTGATTATCTTGCTGAATAGCAATATAATATTTAAATAATTCATGAGGTTAACAACAATTAAAATGTTTCCTTTAAAAAGTTGTAGTTTAAAAATAATGTATTTTACATATTTATCATGTTAAATGTATTGATTACAACAATGTTTTCTAACAATATAATAACAACACAGCATTTATACAAAACATGTTTTAACTACAGCAATAATTTAGGAGTTCATTCATATTTCAACTTATACATCACCATTTCTGTGTTAATTTGAAGATATTTGAAACAGTTAAGAGCCCCCAAAAATGCATATACTCTTGATTAGCGTCGGCTAAAAATGTAAGATTAAAAATGATTCAATCTCAAGATTTCTGTTGCAAATAGTGTTTATTCTTGCAAAAATGTATTTTAGAGGGTTGTTTTGTACATTTCCGGTATAAAAGTGGTTAAATATCTGATTAAAAACACCTCACGCCTCGGTTTAAAAATATGGGTTGAATTATGTATATATTCAAAATTTGGTAGCTGCAACTTTATTTTTACCCCTCGCTAAGAGAGGTATTGGATTCATGCTAAAAATCGCGTATCCAAATTTTAGTGAATAAGCACGTTTTAAGGTCCCTAGAATCCGATTATAACATATTTACGATGATGTCCGTATGTGTGTGTGGATGTGTGTGTGTGGATGTTGGATCCACAATTTCGCAAATACTATAAGACTTAAGACATTTTTAACTACGGATTCCTCAATCTAACAATAATGGGAAGAGTCGATTAAGTTTTGGTAACAATTGGACAACCGGAAGTAGTAGTTACAAGAAAAAAATCATCTAAATATTATTTATCGAAAATTTATGTAAATACTTTTATTAAAGAACGTTAAATTCTTTATTCGATAAATATAAATTCATTATTATATCTTCTATAGATTTAGAGATAAAGAAATGCATATAAAATAATTTGATGTAAAAAAATCTCAGATCAAACTACTTCAAGACAAGAAATTCAAATGTTTGTAATTGACACATAAATGTCACTGTCAAAAAGATTTGTATGCCATTGTCAAAAATATTTGTACATCATTATAAAGATTATGAAAAGAATATACGTAAAAAAGAATACAAAAGGAATTTTCGAAAAAATGACGAATATAAAGAAAAAGAAAAGGAAAGTGGAAAAAGAAAATTTCAGGATATTGAATATAAAGAAAATGTATGAATTGTACATAATTTATATTAAAACATCCCACAGATTTTGCAAATATATGTGAGAATTATTTTGTAGTGCGTCATGAATATATGTATTTGTATTTAAAAATACAACCAGGTAAAATATCTGGCGAGAGGTTATGTGCTGGCCACATCAGATTTTTTAATTTTCTTTTCCCCATTTTGACATCATGAATTTTTTAAAACAGAGTTATCATTGGAAATCAAAGATCTGTATTGACTAAGAAAATATCAACTGTTACTTTGACAGGGATGGTTAAAAAAATTCATAATTCAAAAGGAGGAAAGATATCCCAAATCTTGTTTAGACGAATACACAGGGGAATGATGGAGGTATATTTGAGACAAATTTTTAATGGATTAGATAAAGGGTGCAAATTTGGAAACGGAATAAATATTATTAAATAAAAATTATATACAATTTTTTTACCGCTTAGCCAAATTTACACAGTTTGTTTAAAAAGTACTATCTTTTGGTATAAAAATCATCTAGGGTCTGATTTTGTACCTTTGAAATCTACTGTAGATTGAAATTTATTAGATTTCTATTAATAAACAAACAAGAAAATACAGTGAACTTTGCGAGCGACATTCGAAATCTGACATATATTGCCAAAATAGCAAGCCAACGGAATCACTTGTTTCAACCTTATCTTTGATTCTCTGTACTCAACAATATACAAAACCATTCAGTGTACCAAAACCTTATCCTTCAATTTCTCAACTCTATTAACCACAGCATAACTAATATTTACAAAAATATTCTTTCCAAAATACCGCCCATAGTCCTTTGGAATACCCAACATAAATGTAGATCTTAGTCAATACAAGAAAAGAAAAATCACTTTAGAACAATCCAAAAAGACCATAAGGACAAAAAATTTATATATCTACACTCATCAAAAATAAATAACAAAGTGGGTACAGCATTCGTAACTCAGGACCTAATTCCATCAAAGTGACATTAGTCAATTAATTTTTATACTGTCAATAAAAAATTGTAAATTTTATATAAAACTACAGGAGATATTGTTGCCAAATTTGCCATAAGTAACTATGTAAAAAACAAGTATTCCTTACTGCATTAGTGTGAAGTTAGCCCATTAATTCCGTACTGCCTTTAAAAATACAGTAAATTTTAAATATAACTAATTCAAAAACAAATATTCCTTATCTTAAATGATGAGAGTAGGAAATTATTTTTCACAAGTAAAAAAGGCCTATAACATAATTAAAAACTATAAATTTTGACGGTTCATATGAACTTGGAAAGTGTTTTCAAATATGCCACAAGTAACTAGGTAAAAAACAAATATTCCAAACTAGACTAATGTGAAGTCCGTTCACAAGTGTTGCCAAAGATACCATGAGTAACCAATTAAAAAATAAATATTCCTAACTACATCAATGTGATGTTAGTTCATTAATTTTCATACTGCCAATAAAAAAGTAATAAATTTTAAATAAAACTAGAGGAGAAATTGTTGCAAAATTTGCCATAAGTAACTATACTCTATCCGTTTTAACTATAGAGCGTTGGGTGAGATAGGGCCTAAGATTCTCGCCCTCTGATTGGTTCAAACGTGAACCGAGTTTACACAGTAAAATAATTGACGCGAAATTTAAATTTGCTTGACAACTGTATCAATTATTTTGACGTCTGACATAAAATAAATGAAAGTCAATAGTACACGATTTATTACATATATTATTAGTTATTAATTCCTGTTCAGTTCTGTTTGTTAAGTATATTATTGTTCTTTTCGTTTATATAATTTTTATAGTGTTTAGGCGTTCTATTTCATATTACATAATTTTCGTTGTGCGCGTTTTCTTAGCTTTTAGTTAGTAATTCGTTAGTTTTGTTATTGTACAAGACAAAATGTCATTGTCAATTAGAAATATATTTTTTAAATCCAGGAATGGCGCCAAAATTTGAATTCTTTATTTAATACATGTAAAAACGGCCGCGCTCGAAACGCCATCTAGTCTATAGTTAAAACGGATAGAGTATAAGTAAAAAACAAATATTTCGAATTTCATCAATGTGACATTAGTCAATTAATTTTTATACTGTCCATAAAAAATTGTAAATTTTAAATAATATCGTATAATTATTAGGTATCTACATATTTTAGAGATATTGAACAATAATTTAGAAAATTTTCCATCCCGCATAATGTAAAAAAAAATTACCGAAGATGAAAAGCCGGTGGTCGACAAAGAAATTTCAAATTTGCGGTGAAAGTAATGTTTAAATATTTTGTGCACCACACTATCGTCGTTAATAAAAATTAGTGTAGGAGATAAATATTGTATCTGAAATACATTTTTGAAGTTGAAAATGAGATATTTTAACTGTGTCCGAGGTAAATTACAATACAATGTACTTTACATATTTATCATGTAAAATGTCTTGATTACAACAATGCTTTATAACAATATAATCACATCACAGCATTTATACAAAACATGTGTTGATTGCAACAATAATATAGGAGCTCATTCATATTTCAACCTCATACATCACCATTTCTGTATTAATTTAAAGATATTTCAAACAGTTCAGGAGTTATTAGCCCGCAAACATGCGTGTACTCTTAATTAGTTTCGGCTAAAAATGTGGGTTTAAAAATTAATCAATCTCAAGATTTTTGTTGCAAATAGTGTTTATTCTTGCAAAAATGTATTTTAGAGAGTTGGTTTGTGCATTTCCGGTATGAAAGTGGTTAAATATCGGATTAAAAACACCTCACGCCTCGGTTTAAAAATTTGGCTTAATTTATGTATATATTCAAAATTTGGTAGCTGCAACTTTTATTAATTTTACTTTCCCTATTTTGACATGAATTTTTAAAAACAGAGTTATCATTAGGTTTGTTCGTTCCGCTATGCTGCGTTTCACCGCAAAACGCGGCGGTAATAGTCGCTGTGTTTTGCGATTCACTGCTTGTCGTCGCGGTAATAATTTAAGTTACTAAAAATTATTTTTTTGTTCGATCCGTCTGCGGTAAATTATTATTTTTTATTAAAACTACTTGATTGTCATAATTTTGGTTTTCATTTACATAGTATTGACAACTGACATTTCGTGTCATTTGATTATAAGCATTATATTCTAATTTTTTAAGTGTTGTTTTCCTTTGGTTTTGTGGTATTATTGTTCTTGTTCTTATATACGAGTAGTTCCTTGATTGTTTCTATCCGTCACTTTTTATTATTATAATCGAAAATTTTGTGATTGATATGATTATGGAGGAAAATGATGATGATGACGATAGGACTGACACTAGTTCGAGTTCTGATGAAAGTGATGAGGGGATAAATGAAATAGTTATAAATTATATAAGAATTAGAGAAAAACGAACATCAATTAAAAACTTTATTCATGATATAATTCCACAATACAGCGAAAAAGAATTCATTGCAGCAAATTTTTTCCTATGGATTTATTTTCTTTTTGATAAATGTATTTAAAAATTTGGTCCCCGCCTCATTCCAATCTGCTCTGTTCATTTCTGTACTCGCTGTATGGATTAAAAAACGATTGTAACTATTTTAAGATGATAATTTTACAAACAAAAAATAGATGGATATGTACATTTCAAAAAAGGTATATTTCCGCACTGGCGTCACTTTTCTAAAATGGTAATTTACTTGTTGCATTGCTTTAAGTTTCAAACTCACAATCCAAAGTTTCTATAAACATGAAAAATATAAATAAATAGTTTTAAATGAACTTACAAATTATATTTTTTAAATATAATTACCAAAATCCTCGTTTTGAAATTCGTTTTCCATTATATATATTTATTTTTCAAGTAAATTACCTTTAATTGTCCGAATTGTCGCACACCTTTGATTGTCACAATTATTGACATTTATTTTTAAATTATAGACATCAATACGTAAAACATCACACAGCATACTCATTAAAAAATATTTATTTGTCAAACACTATCACACTGCCACATTCAATGTAGACGCGAACATTACCGCCGATTATTTTTCTACCATCGGCTCCTGAGTCACTGTAAAAATTATCACCGTCAGCTGCCGCGGCGTTTTACCGCAAGTTACTAGAAAAGCGGAACGAACAGAATCTAGTAACTTTACAGTGAACCGCAAATCGAAAAGAACAGCAAATTTCACCGCCGCGGTTTGCGGTAGACGCAGGGTGGCGGAACGAACAAACCTATTGAAAATCAAAGATCTGTATTGACTAAGAAAAATATCAACTGTTACTTTGACAGGGGTGGTTGAAAAAATTCATAATTCAAAACGAGGAAAGATATCCCAAATCTTGTTTAGACGAATACACAGGAGAATGATTGAGGTATATTTGAGACAAATTTTTTATGGATTTGATAAAGGGTGCAAATTTGGAAATGGAATAAATATTAATGAAATAAAAACTATATACATTTTTTTACCGCTTAGCCAAATTTACACAGTTTGTTCAAAAAGTACTATCTTTTGTTATAAAAGTCATCTGGGCTCTGATTTTGTACCTTTTAAATCTACTGCAGATTGGAATTTATTAAATTTCTATTAATAAACAAACAAGAAAATACAGTGAACTTTGCGAGCGACGTTCGAAATCTGACATATATTGCCAAAATAGCAAACCAACCGAATCACCTGTTTCACCCATATCTTTGATCTTCGATACTCAACAAAATCTATACAAAACCATTCAGTTTACCAAAACCATATCCTTCAAATTCTCAACTTTATTAACCTCAGCATACCTAATATTCACAAACAGTCAATACAACAAAAGAAGGGAAATCATTTAAAAATCAAAAATCATTTTAGAACAATCCAAAAAGACTGGCTTAAAATTTAAGGGTCAGAAGTGATGAAACATTGTATATTTTAAAGTATAAAATGAATTTAAAAAAGTTTGATGTAGCCAGCACATTACCTTCCGTCAGTTCTGAATATTTTGTACAAATTGCATACAGAAAGTTTCTTGTAAATGACTTTATTTTCACTACATGACCTTCTGTTAGTTCTATATATTTTGTATAAATTCCATAGTCATTGATACGGACATCTGTGAATCAGAATTTTCATAATATAGTACCTAGCTGTTTCCATGGTTATATCATATTTGGCTGCTTTATGAATTTAATTCCTTTATAATATTGCGTGGACAGGTCCGGTGGGCATGTTGCGTGGCCGGTTTGGATAGGCATGTTGCGTGGACACAGTGAAAGACTGTTGGCGTTAGCACTTTGGGTTTAAAATGTGCCTAGAAGGGTTAGATCTACGTATAGACTATTATAAAACACCATCGGCGGAGCCCTAGGGGAAGCTCGGCGTAGCCGAGTTTTCGCTAGTCCTTAATACTAAACGATCAGATTCACTATAGTTATATATATTAATCAAAAAGCCGATCGCTAAATTTTAGACAAGGCTACAGGTTAAACGGAGCGACCGATTTTCGTGAAATTTGTACCAAGTTGTAGGAAATGATTGGCTTCAGCTCCCTTCTAATGGATCGAATTTCTGTAGGATGCATAGTTTTTGTGTAAAACATTATTAAAGATTGAAAATTGGGACAGAAACAATAGGTCACGGTAATGATCACAGTTCTCATTGAAAAATTCAAGAAGATAAACGCTGTCATGTCATATGGTATGTCAATGTCAATGACTACAAATTATCGGTTTTCATACTTTTAAATGCAAAGAAATGTTTCAATAATATGTAACATTAAAGAAAAGATGATAAAATTAACGAGGTAGGTATATACAATGATTTTAAGCCATGTGTTATATTAATGTATTATATATTTTACTTTGTAAATAGAATATTGGAAAATGAATAAAGAAACACGTCGAAAAGGATCAGAAAGGCAGAATTATTATGACAATCGATCGGAGTACATATACAAAATTAAAAAGATAAACATTGTCATCCGTCATATTGGTTGTACGTATAGTCTATCATAAAACATTATCAGCGGAGCCCTAGGCTGAACTCGGCGAAGCCGAGTTTAGGCTAGTCCTAATACTAAATGATCAGATTCACTATCTATATTTATATATTTGAATTCATCACGACGATCGCCAAACTTTAGACAAGGCTACAGCTTAAACGGTGCGACCGATTTTCATGAAATTTGTATCAAATTGTAGGAAATGATTGGCTTCAGGGCCCTTCTAATGGGACGAATTTTTGTAGGATGCATAGTTTTCGAATAAAAAATTATTAAAGATTGAAAATTGGGACAAAAACAATATTTTTCACAGTAACGATCACAGTTTTCCTTGAAAATTTAAGACGAAGAACGCCATGTTTGTCATGTCATTTTGAACCTTTAAATGGAAATATTTATGAAATGGAGACAATTTGAAAGAAGTTTAATTCATAATTATAAATATTGAGAATGGGCAATTATATCCGCACAGGTAAAAAAGGCCAAAACCATTTTAATTAAAAATTATAAAATTTGACGGTTCATATGTATTTGGACAGTGTTACCAAATGTGTCATAAGTAACTAGGTAAAAAACAAATATTTCTAACTAAACAATATTTTTCACAGTAGCGATCACAGTTTTCCTTGAAAATTTAAGACGATAAACGCTGTTATGTCAATGTCAATGATGACAAATTATCAGTTTTCTTCCTTTTAAATGCAATAAAATGTTTAAATAATATGTAATAATTAAAGAAAAGATGATGAATTTAACAAGGTAGGTATATGTAATGATTTTAAGCCATGTTTATTATTATGTTACATATTTTATTTTGTAAATAGAATTTTGAAAAATGTATAAGGAAACACGTCGAAAAGGATCAGAAAGGTAGGAATAATATCACAATCGATGTACAAAATTAAAAAGATAAACATTGTCATGTCATATTTGATATGTTAATGACAAATTATGCATGTATCAATTACTATAACCGATGATATAAAAACTAGTACAACACGTACAGCAAATGAGTAATGGCAAAGCACATACCACAGTAAACTCCTAGCGGCAAAAAGAAAAGAGGGAGACCTAGAAGGAATTGGGTAGCAGGAATCCAAGAAGAAATAAGAGAGAATGAAGATCTATGGCAAGACCAGTGGAGAATTCGCATCGGAAGACATAGTACAACGTTATAAACCGATTGTATATAAAGGTATATGTAATGATTTTAAGACGTGTACAGGAAAATCATAGTCTGGAACAAGACAATTCAATAATTTTAGATAGTATGTTTTAATCTGTTCTTTTTTTGTAATTCATTTTCTTACATTACGTTTAAAATTATTTCAGATTATACATAATTCGATATCTATCTTAAAACGGTACAGAATTTAATCTGTATTTTATTTTCTTATATTACGTTAAAATTATCTATATTAAAATTCTTTTATTCCCAATTATTGTATCGTACTAATAAAAAATATTTTAAATTACATAATCATACAGCATGAGCCAGAAAAGTAATCTTTAATACCTATCATTTTTAACAATCCAAACTTTATTGATATATTTTCAAACTCGTTGTAAAAGTTCAGATCTAATGTAATGTAAGTACTTACTTTTCTGCAGTTTGTAACTAACTGTTTACTCTAGAATTAAAATATCACATCTTTTAGTTTTGTTTGATTTATTTTTATCTTTAAATTTAGTATTGTGTACTCATATACATGTTACTAATACAGGGTCCGCATTTTAAAAGTTCCCGCCTGAAAATTCATGATTAGGCAATCCATGATACATTTCATAAGTGACTTGGTTTTTAAAATTTTGTTTTGCTCTTATACCTACTGTGATTATTCGATTTAAAGTACTAATATTCACCAAGTGGCTTATAAAATGTATATGGTTTTGCTTACTCTTAAAATTTCAGGCGGGAACATATAAAATGGGCACCTTGTATTATGTTTATATTTATCCTGTAATTTTGTCCTGTTTGCTCGCATAAAATGCGCAGCATTTGTTCATTTCATTATATGTTTTCATCAGTTCCTACCACGGTGTAGTATCTATAGGTGAGAGTACGAGATGAGTTGACATTACTAGCTGGTAAAAAAGAAGCTAACGCGACCCGTTACCATTTGACAGGCGTTTGGCAGTTGGTGTGCCGCAGTGTGTCGGTTGCGGTTAAAATAAGTTCGCGTTTAAATAGAAAATGTTGTGATATAGGATGTACAACAGGGTATGGATCAAATAAAGAGATATAGACCCGAATTTTCACCTCTTGAAGTAACGTTACTTCGGAAGTAGCGTTATTTCGATTTTTTATTTATATAATTTTATGAGTAGATAAGAATAGGTATACATCGTGCACTCAGCTATAGATACTACAATTCCGAAATATTATTGACAATTTTATGCAAAAAAGAATAGCCGATCGAGCTGTCGTATTTTTGACAATTCTCTATGACAGTCCATGAGAAAACATTTCTTGTTTTTCGTATAAATTTGTCAGAAATACAGGCTGTTTCATGTAACTATGTAAGGCTTCGGAGTATGAATTCTAGACACCAACATGAAAAAAATCCCAATAAACATTGGTGCTAGAACGCTTCATAACAGAGATACCAAAGATTTATCTTAAATGAAGCATAATACTGAAATAGCAGAAAATAGTTGGCTGATGGAATTTGTTTAATTCATTTAAAATTTAAATGAGATTTAATTAATTAAAAATTCCACTTATTTCAATCCGATAATTATTTAATTATTACACCTGTTATTTAATATTTCTAATACAAAAAAGTATTGCCAAGCCTTCTGTATTTAATGAAAATGTAATATTTTAGTAATTTACCGTAGTATTTTTAAATAATACTGATTTATTTATTGAATGTAATGCCTTTCATTTTAAACACTTGCTCTGGGATTCTTTTTATAAATAATTATTTATGACCCAATACAAAAATAAATAAAAATAACCTGTTTCCTGTTTTTTTTTATTTTAATAAAATCCTGGGTACCTATCTCTGTTAGAAAGCGTTATAGCATCAATGTTTATTGGGATTTTTCCCCCTTTTGGTATCAGAATTCATACTCCAAAGCCTTGAACTCTTATATGAAACACCTGTATATCCTCTTTGGTATTAAATGAAAAGTTTTCTGCATGGCTAAACTATAGAACTTTCAAAATTTTGACATCAACTTGACCGGCTTTTGTTTTTTACATAAAGTTGTCAGAACCATGTAGTGATTAGGATCATGTGAATTTTTTTCTGCAGGGCTGTAACATAGAAGTGTCAACAAATAGACATCTCGGTCGGCTTTTGTTTTTGTATAAAGGTGCTAGAAATATGTCGTGTTTGGTATCAAATGAGAGGCCTGGTTACGAACTTTTAGACACAAGTGTGGAAATTTATGACAGGTTGATTGGCTTTTGTTTTATGCATAAAGTTAATTCGTTTGATAGAAGGGGGAACTTGGGTATCTGACAAGACTGTTGACGTTACCACTTTGGTTTTAAATTGTGCGTAGACAGATTGGATGTACGTATAAACTATTATAAAACACTATCGGCGGAGCCCTAGGGTAAACTCGGCGAAGCCGAGCTTAGGCTAGTCCTTAATACTAAACGATCAGATTCACTATCTATAGTTCTATATATCTATATATATATATATATATATATATATATATATATATATATATATATATATATATATATATATATATATATATATATATATATATATTTGAATTCATCACGACGATCGCCCAACTTTAGACAAGGCTACAGCTTAAACGGTTCGACCGATTTTCGTGAAATTTGTACCAAGATGTAGGAAATGATTGCCTTCAGGGCCCTTCTAATGGGACGAATTTCTGTAGGATGCATAGTTTTCGAGTAAAAAATTATTAAAGATTGAAAATTGGGACAGAAACAATATTTTTCACAGTAACGATCACAGTTTTCCTTGAAAATTTAAGACGAAGAACGCCATGTTTGTCATGTCATTTTGAACCTTTAAATGGAAATATTTATGAAATGGAGACAATTTGAAAGAAGTTTAATTCATAATTATACATTTTGAGAATGGGCAATTATATCCGCACAGGTAAAAAAGGCCTAAACCATTTTAATTAAAAATTATAAAATTTGACGGTTCATATGTACTTGGACAGTGTTACCAAATGTGTCATAAGTAACTAGGTAAAAAACAAATATTTCTAACTAAACAATATTTTTCACAGTAACGATCACAGTTTTCCTTGAAAATTTAAGATGATAAGCGCTGTTATGTCAATGTCAATGATGACAAATTATCAGTTTTTTTCCTTTTAAATGCAATAAAATGTTAAAATAATATGTAATAATTAAAGAAAAGATGATGATTTAACAAGGTAGGTATATGTAATGATTTTAAGCCATGTTTATTATTATGTTACATATTTTATTTTGTAAATAGAATTTTGGAAAATGTATAAGGAAACACGTCGAAAAGGATCAGAAAGGTAGGAATAATATCACAATCGATGTACAAAATTAAAAAGATAAACATTGTCATGTCATATTTGATATGTTAATGACAAATTATGCATGTATCAATTACTATAACCGATGATATAAAAACAAGTCAATTAAGATGGTACGATTACGTACAGCAAATGAGTAATGGCAAAACACATACCACAGTAAACTCCTAGCGGCAAAAAGAAAAGAGGGAGACCTAGAAGGAATTGGGTAGCAGGAATCCAAGAAGAAATAAGAGAGAATGAAGATCTATGGCAAGACCAGTGGAGAATTCGCATCGGAAGACATGGTACAACGTTATAAACCGATTGTATATATAGGTATATGTAATGATTTTAAGACGTGTACAGGAAAATCATAGTCTGGAACAAGACAATTCAATAATTTTAGATAGTATGTTTTAATCTGTTCTTTTTTTGTAATTCATTTTCTTACATTACGTTTAAAATTATTTCAGATTATACATAATTCGATATCTATTTTAAAACGGTATAGAATTTAGTCTGTATTTTATTTTCTTATATTACGTTAAAATTATCTATATTAAAATTCTTTTATTCCCAATTATTGTATCGTACTAATAAAAAATATTTTAAATTACATAATCATACAGCATGAGCCAGAAAAGTATTCTTTAATACCTATCATTTTTAACAATCCAAACTTTATTGATATATTTTCAAATTCGTTGTAAAAGTTCAGATCTAATGTAATGTAAGTACTTACTTTTCTGCAGTTTGTAACTAACTGTTTACTATAGAATTAAAATATCACATCTTTTAGTTTTGTTTGATAATGTTTAAATATGTTAATAAAAATTAGTATAAGAGATAAATACTGTATCTGGAACATATTTTTGAAATCAGAAATGAAATATTTTAACCGTGTCCGAGATAATTTACTATAAATCATACATTTTATGACTATTTCTTTATTATTATATTATCTGCTGTAAATAATAAAAGTTATTAAAATATAGTAAACAATGTACGTAGATTTTAGTTTTTAAGTTAATACAGCTGTAAATTTAACCATGAGTAAGTTCAATAAAATAATTTAAATCAAGCAGGTGCCAGGTAACCTAAGTCTAGACACGGAAAACGCGGGACAATGTATTAGACTTACTTGCAAAGATTACCTATATAACAGAGGTAAGTGATCACTGATTATATTACTGAATAGCAATATAATATTTAAATAATTCATGAGGTTAACAACAATTAAAATGTTTCCTTTAAAAAGTTGTAGTTTAAAAATAATGTATTTTACATATTTATCATGTTAAATGTATTGATTACAACAATGTTTTCTAACAATATAATAACAACACAGCATTTATACAAAACATGTGTTAACTACAGCAATAATTTAGGAGTTCATTCATATTTCAACTCATACATCACCATTTCTGTGTTAATTTGAAGATATTTGAAACAGTTAAGAGCCCCCAAAAATGCATATACTCTTGATTAGTGTCGGCTAAAAATGTAAGATTAAAAATTATTCAATCTCAAGATTTTTGTTGCAAATAGTGTTTATTCTTGCAAAAATGTATTTTAGACGGTTGTTTTGTACATTTCCGGTATAAAAGTGGTTAAATATCTGATTAAAAACACCTCACGCCTCGGTTTAAAAATATGGGTTGAATTATGTATATATTCAAAATTTGGTAGCTGCAACTTTATTTTTACCCCTCGCTAAGAGAGGTATTGGATTCATGCTAATAACCGCATATCCAAATTTTAGTGAATAAGCACGTTTTAAGGTCCCTAGAATCCGATTATAACATTTTTACGATGATGTCCGTATGTGTATGTGGATATGTGTGTGTGGATGTTGGATCCACGATTTCGCAAATACTATAAGAAAAGACATTTTTAACTACGGATTCCTCAATCTAACAATAATGGGAAGAGTCGATTAAGTTTTGGTAACAATTGGACAACCGGAAGTAGTAGTTACAAGAAAAAAATCATATAAATATTATTTATCGAAAATTTATGTAAATACTTTTATTAAAGAACGTTAAATTCTTTATTCGATAAATATAAATTCATTATTATATCGTCTATAGATTTAGAGATAAAGAAATGCATATAAAATAATTTGATGTAAAAAAATCTCAGATCAAACTACAAGACAAGAAATTCAAATGTTTGTAATTGACACATAAATGTCACTGTCAAAAAGATTTGTATGCCATTGTCAAAAATATTTGTACATCATTATGAAGATTATGAAAAGAATATACGTAAGAAAGAATACAAAAGGAATTTTCGAAAAAATGACGAATATAAAGAAAAGGAAAGTAGAAAAAGAAAATTTCAGGATATTGAATATAAAGAAAATGTATGAATTGTACATAATTTATATTAAAATATCCCACAGATTTTGCAAATATATGTGAGAATTATTTTGTAGTGCGTCATGAATATATGTATTTGTATTTAAAAATATTTTTCGTTTTATGCGTACAACTAGGTAAAATATCTGGCGAGACGTTATGTCCTGGCCACATCAGATTTTTTAATTTTCTTTTCCCCATTTTGACATTATGAATTTTTAAAAACAGAGTTATCATTGGAAATCAAAGATCTGTATTGACTAAGAAAAATATCAACTGTTACTTTGACAGGGATGGTTAAAAAAATTCATAATTCAAAAACGAGGAAAGATATCCCAAATCTTGTTTAGACGAATACACAGGGGAATGATTGAGGTATATTTGAGACAAGTTTTTAATGGATTAGATAATGGGTGCAAATTTGGAAACGGAATAAATATTAATGAAATAAAAATTATATGCAATTTTTTTACCGCTTAGCCAAATTTACACCGTTTGTTTAAAAAGTACTATCTTTTGGTATAAAAATCATCTGGGGTCTGATTTTGTACCTTTGAAATCTACTGTAGATTGAAATTTATTAATTTCTATTAATAAACAAACAAGAAAATACAGTGAACTTTGCGAGCGACATTCGAAATCTGACATATATTGCCAAAATAGCAAGCCAACGGAATCACTTGTTTCAACCATATCTTTGATTCTCTGTACTCAACAATATCTATACAAAACCATTCAGTTTACCAAAACCATATCCTTCAATTTCTCAACTCTATTAACCACAGCATAACTAATATTTACAAAAATATTCTTTCCAAAATAACGCCCATAGTCCTTTGGAATAGCCAACATAAATGTAGATCTTAGTCAATACAAGAAAAGAAAAATCACTTTAGAACAATCCAAAAAGACCATAAGGACAACCAATTTGTATATCCAGACTCATCAAAAATAAATAACAAAGTGGGTACAGCATTCGTAACTCAGGACCTAATTCCATCAAAGTGACATTAGTCAATTAATTTTTATACTGTCAATAAAAAATTGTAACTTTTAAATAAAACTACAGGAGATATTGTTGCCAAATTTGCCATAAGTAACTATGTAAAAAACAAGTATTCCTTACTGCATTAGTGTGAAGTTAGCCCATTAATTCCGTACTGCCTTCAAAAATACAGTAAATTTTAAATATAACTAATTCAAAAACAAATATTCCTTATCTTAAATGATGAGAGTAGGAAATTATTTCTCACAAGTAAAAAAGGCCTATAACATAATTAAAAACTATAAATTTTGACGGTTCATATGAACTTGGAAAGTGTTTCCAAATATGCCATAAGTAACTAGGTAAAAAAAAATATTCCAAACTAGACTAATGTGAAGTCCGTTCACAAGTGTTGCCAAAGATACCATGAGTAACCAATTAAAAAATAAATATTCCTAACTACATCAATGTGATGTTAGTTCATTAATTTTCATACTGCCAATAAAAAAGTAATAAATTTTAAATAAAACTAGAGGAGAAATTGTTGCCAAATTTTCCATAAGTAACTAAGTAAAAAACAAATATTTCTAATTGCATCAATGTGACATTAGTCAATTAATTTTTATACTGTCCATAAAAAATTGTAAATTTTAAATAATATCGTATAATTATTAGGTATCTACATATTTTAAAGATATTGAACAATAATTTAGAAAATGTTCCATCCCGCATAATGTGAAAAAAAATTACCGAAGATGAAAAGCCGGTGGTCGACAAAGAAATTTCAAATTTGCGGTGAAAGTAATGTTTAAATATTTTGTGCACCACACTATCGTCGTTAATAAAAATTAGTGTAGGAGATAAATATTGTATCTGAAATACATTTTTGAAGTTGAAAATGAGATATTTTAACCGTGTCCGAGGTAAATTACAATACAATGTACTTTACATATTTATCATGTAAAATGTCTTGATTACAACAATGCTTTGTAACAATATAATCACATCACAGCATTTATACAAAACATGTGTTGATTGCAACAATAATATAGGAGCTAATTCATATTTCAACCTCATACATCACCATTTCTGTATTAATTTGAAGATATTTCAAACAGTTCAGGAGTTATGAGCCCTCAAACATGCATGTACTCTTAATTAGTTTCGGCTAAAAATGTGAGATTAAAAATTATTCAATCTCAAGATTTTTGTTGCAAATAGTGTTTATTCTCGCAAAAATGTATTTTAGAGAGTTGGTTTGTACATTTCCGGTATAAAAGTGGTTAAATATCGGATTAAAAACGCCTCACGCTTCGGTTTAAAAATATGGCTTAATTTATGTATATATTCAAAATTTGGTAGCTGCAACTTTTATTAATTTTACTTTCCCCATTTTGACATTATGAATTTTTAAAAACAGAGTTATCATTGAAAATCAAAGATCTGTATTGACTAAGAAAAAAATCAACTGTTACTTTGACAGGGGTGGTTGAAAAAATTCATTATTCAAAACGAGGAAAGATATCCCAAATCTTGTTTAGACGAATACACATGAGAATGATTGAGATATATTTGAGACAAATTTTTTATGGATTTGATAAAGGGTGCAAATTTGGAAACGGAATAAATATTAATGAAATAAAAACTATATACATTTTTTTTACCGCTTTGTTCGAAAGGTACTATCTTTTGTTATAAAAGTCATCTGGGCTCTGATTTTGTACCTTTGAAATCTACTGTAGATTGGAATCTATTAAATTTCTATTAATAAACAAACAAGAAAATACAGTGAACTTTGCGAGCGACGTTCGAAATCTGACATATATTGCCAAAATAGCAAACCAGCCGAATCACATATGTTTCACCCATATCTTTCATCTTTGGTACTCAACAAAATCTACACAAAACCATTCAGTTTCCCAAAACCATATCCATCAAATTCTCAACTTTATTAACCTCAGCATACCTAATATTCACAAAAATATTCTTTCCAAAATACCGCCCATAGTCCTTTGGAATACTCAACATAAATTTCAATCTCAGTCAATACAAGAAAAGAAGAGAAATCATTTAAAAATCAAAAATCATTTTAGAACAATCCAAAAAGACTGGCTTAAAATTTAAGGGTCAGCGGAGCAACTGGGCAGAAGTGATGAAACATTGTATATTTTATAAAAGTTTGATGTGGCCAGCACATTACCTTCCGTCAGTTCTGAATATTTTGTACAAATTGCATACAGAAAGTTTCTTGCAAATGACTTTATTTTCACTACATGACCTTCTGTTAGTTCTATGTATTTTGTATAAATTCCATAGTCATTGATACGGACATCTGTGAATCAGAATTTTCTTAATATAGTACCTAGCTGTTTCCATGGTTATATCATATTTGGCTGCTTTATGAATTTAATTCCTTAAAAATATTTAACTCTATACCCAATGAATATCTTGCATAAAATGCAATCAAATCGTATAGAGAATAAAATATTCTCTAATGCTTACAATAATATTAAATGTGAAAAATGATATTTGACAGCATTTTTTCAAAAAAGTTTGGTTAAGCATATAGCGTGGGCAGGTTGTGTGGACAGTTTGAGTGAACAAGTTGCGTAGGCAATTTGGGTGGATATGTTGCGGGGGAAGTTTGGGTAAGCCTGTTCCGTGGGCAGTTTAGGTAAGTATGTTGCGTCGGTAGATAGGGTGACCGTGTGGAAGGGGCAGTTTCGGTGGGCATGTTGTGTGGGCAGTTTGGATGGGCATGTTTCTTGGACAGTTTGGGTGGGCATGGTACGTGGGCAGTTTGGGTGAACATGTTGCGTGGGCAATTGGTTGGGGTTGTTGCGTGGGCATGTTGCGTGGGCAATTTGGGTGGGCATGTTGCGTAGGCAGTTTGGGTGGCCATGTTGCGTGGACAGTTCCGGTGGGCATGTTGCGTAAACAGTTCCGGTGGGCATATTGCGTGGGCAGTTTGGGTGGGCATGTTACGTGGGCAGTTTGGGTGGGCATGTTGCCTGGACAGTTTGGGAGGGCATGTTGCGTGGGCAGTTTGGGTGGGCATATTGCGTGGACGATTTGAATAGGCACGTTGCGTGGACACTGTGAAAGTCTGTTGGCATTAGCACTTTGGGTTTAAAATGTGCCTAGAAGGGTTAGATCTACGTATAGACTATTATAAAACACCATCGGCGGAGCCCTAGGGAAAGCTCGGCGTAGCCGAGTTTTCGCTAGTCCTAATACTAAACGATCAGATTCACTATCTATAGTTCTATATATCTATATATATATATATATATATATATATATATATATATATATATATATATATATATTTGAATTCATCACGACGTTCGCCCAACTTTAGACAAGGCTACAGCTTAAACAGTTCGACCGATTTTCGTGAAATTTGTACCAAGATGTAGGAAATGATTGCCTTCAGGGCCCTTCTAATGGGACGAATTTCTGTAGGATGCATAGTTTTCGAGTAAAAAATTATTAAAGATTGAAAATTGGGACAGAAACAATATTTTTCACAGTAACGATCACAGTTTTCCTTGAAAATTTAAGACGAAGAACGCCATGTTTGTCATGTCATTTTGAACCTTTAAATGGAAATATTTATGAAATGGAGACAATTTGAAAGAAGTTTAATTCATAATTATACATTTTGAGAATGGGCAATTATATCCGCACAGGTAAAAAAGGCCTAAACCATTTTAATTAAAAATTATAAAATTTGACGGTTCATATGTACTTGGACAGTGTTACCAAATGTGTCATAAGTAACTAGGTAAAAAACAAATATTTCTAACTAAACAATATTTTTCACAGTAACGATCACAGTTTTCCTTGAAAATTTAAGATGATAAGCGCTGTTATGTCAATGTCAATGATGACAAATTATCAGTTTTTTTCCTTTTAAATGCAATAAAATGTTAAAATAATATGTAATAATTAAAGAAAAGATGATGATTTAACAAGGTAGGTATATGTAATGATTTTAAGCCATGTTTATTATTATGTTACATATTTTATTTTGTAAATAGAATTTTGGAAAATGTATAAGGAAACACGTCGAAAAGGATCAGAAAGGTAGGAATAATATCACAATCGATGTACAAAATTAAAAAGATAAACATTGTCATGTCATATTTGATATGTTAATGACAAATTATGCATGTATCAATTACTATAACCGATGATATAAAAACAAGTCAATTAAGATGGTACGATTACGTACAGCAAATGAGTAATGGCAAAACACATACCACAGTAAACTCCTAGCGGCAAAAAGAAAAGAGGGAGACCTAGAAGGAATTGGGTAGCAGGAATCCAAGAAGAAATAAGAGAGAATGAAGATCTATGGCAAGACCAGTGGAGAATTCGCATCGGAAGACATGGTACAACGTTATAAACCGATTGTATATATAGGTATATGTAATGATTTTAAGACGTGTACAGGAAAATCATAGTCTGGAACAAGACAATTCAATAATTTTAGATAGTATGTTTTAATCTGTTCTTTTTTTGTAATTCATTTTCTTACATTACGTTTAAAATTATTTCAGATTATACATAATTCGATATCTATTTTAAAACGGTATAGAATTTAGTCTGTATTTTATTTTCTTATATTACGTTAAAATTATCTATATTAAAATTCTTTTATTCCCAATTATTGTATCGTACTAATAAAAAATATTTTAAATTACATAATCATACAGCATGAGCCAGAAAAGTATTCTTTAATACCTATCATTTTTAACAATCCAAACTTTATTGATATATTTTCAAATTCGTTGTAAAAGTTCAGATCTAATGTAATGTAAGTACTTACTTTTCTGCAGTTTGTAACTAACTGTTTACTATAGAATTAAAATATCACATCTTTTAGTTTTGTTTGATAATGTTTAAATATGTTAATAAAAATTAGTATAAGAGATAAATACTGTATCTGGAACATATTTTTGAAATCAGAAATGAAATATTTTAACCGTGTCCGAGATAATTTACTATAAATCATACATTTTATGACTATTTCTTTATTATTATATTATCTGCTGTAAATAATAAAAGTTATTAAAATATAGTAAACAATGTACGTAGATTTTAGTTTTTAAGTTAATACAGCTGTAAATTTAACCATGAGTAAGTTCAATAAAATAATTTAAATCAAGCAGGTGCCAGGTAACCTAAGTCTAGACACGGAAAACGCGGGACAATGTATTAGACTTACTTGCAAAGATTACCTATATAACAGAGGTAAGTGATCACTGATTATATTACTGAATAGCAATATAATATTTAAATAATTCATGAGGTTAACAACAATTAAAATGTTTCCTTTAAAAAGTTGTAGTTTAAAAATAATGTATTTTACATATTTATCATGTTAAATGTATTGATTACAACAATGTTTTCTAACAATATAATAACAACACAGCATTTATACAAAACATGTGTTAACTACAGCAATAATTTAGGAGTTCATTCATATTTCAACTCATACATCACCATTTCTGTGTTAATTTGAAGATATTTGAAACAGTTAAGAGCCCCCAAAAATGCATATACTCTTGATTAGTGTCGGCTAAAAATGTAAGATTAAAAATTATTCAATCTCAAGATTTTTGTTGCAAATAGTGTTTATTCTTGCAAAAATGTATTTTAGACGGTTGTTTTGTACATTTCCGGTATAAAAGTGGTTAAATATCTGATTAAAAACACCTCACGCCTCGGTTTAAAAATATGGGTTGAATTATGTATATATTCAAAATTTGGTAGCTGCAACTTTATTTTTACCCCTCGCTAAGAGAGGTATTGGATTCATGCTAATAACCGCATATCCAAATTTTAGTGAATAAGCACGTTTTAAGGTCCCTAGAATCCGATTATAACATTTTTACGATGATGTCCGTATGTGTATGTGGATATGTGTGTGTGGATGTTGGATCCACGATTTCGCAAATACTATAAGAAAAGACATTTTTAACTACGGATTCCTCAATCTAACAATAATGGGAAGAGTCGATTAAGTTTTGGTAACAATTGGACAACCGGAAGTAGTAGTTACAAGAAAAAAATCATATAAATATTATTTATCGAAAATTTATGTAAATACTTTTATTAAAGAACGTTAAATTCTTTATTCGATAAATATAAATTCATTATTATATCGTCTATAGATTTAGAGATAAAGAAATGCATATAAAATAATTTGATGTAAAAAAATCTCAGATCAAACTACAAGACAAGAAATTCAAATGTTTGTAATTGACACATAAATGTCACTGTCAAAAAGATTTGTATGCCATTGTCAAAAATATTTGTACATCATTATGAAGATTATGAAAAGAATATACGTAAGAAAGAATACAAAAGGAATTTTCGAAAAAATGACGAATATAAAGAAAAGGAAAGTAGAAAAAGAAAATTTCAGGATATTGAATATAAAGAAAATGTATGAATTGTACATAATTTATATTAAAATATCCCACAGATTTTGCAAATATATGTGAGAATTATTTTGTAGTGCGTCATGAATATATGTATTTGTATTTAAAAATATTTTTCGTTTTATGCGTACAACTAGGTAAAATATCTGGCGAGACGTTATGTCCTGGCCACATCAGATTTTTTAATTTTCTTTTCCCCATTTTGACATTATGAATTTTTAAAAACAGAGTTATCATTGGAAATCAAAGATCTGTATTGACTAAGAAAAATATCAACTGTTACTTTGACAGGGATGGTTAAAAAAATTCATAATTCAAAAACGAGGAAAGATATCCCAAATCTTGTTTAGACGAATACACAGGGGAATGATTGAGGTATATTTGAGACAAGTTTTTAATGGATTAGATAATGGGTGCAAATTTGGAAACGGAATAAATATTAATGAAATAAAAATTATATGCAATTTTTTTACCGCTTAGCCAAATTTACACCGTTTGTTTAAAAAGTACTATCTTTTGGTATAAAAATCATCTGGGGTCTGATTTTGTACCTTTGAAATCTACTGTAGATTGAAATTTATTAGATTTCTATTAATAAACAAACAAGAAAATACAGTGAACTTTGCGAGCGACATTCGAAATCTGACATATATTGCCAAAATAGCAAGCCAACGGAATCACTTGTTTCAACCATATCTTTGATTCTCTGTACTCAACAATATCTATACAAAACCATTCAGTTTACCAAAACCATATCCTTCAATTTCTCAACTCTATTAACCACAGCATAACTAATATTTACAAAAATATTCTTTCCAAAATAACGCCCATAGTCCTTTGGAATAGCCAACATAAATGTAGATCTTAGTCAATACAAGAAAAGAAAAATCACTTTAGAACAATCCAAAAAGACCATAAGGACAACCAATTTGTATATCCAGACTCATCAAAAATAAATAACAAAGTGGGTACAGCATTCGTAACTCAGGACCTAATTCCATCAAAGTGACATTAGTCAATTAATTTTTATACTGTCAATAAAAAATTGTAACTTTTAAATAAAACTACAGGAGATATTGTTGCCAAATTTGCCATAAGTAACTATGTAAAAAACAAGTATTCCTTACTGCATTAGTGTGAAGTTAGCCCATTAATTCCGTACTGCCTTCAAAAATACAGTAAATTTTAAATATAACTAATTCAAAAACAAATATTCCTTATCTTAAATGATGAGAGTAGGAAATTATTTCTCACAAGTAAAAAAGGCCTATAACATAATTAAAAACTATAAATTTTGACGGTTCATATGAACTTGGAAAGTGTTTCCAAATATGCCATAAGTAACTAGGTAAAAAAAAATATTCCAAACTAGACTAATGTGAAGTCCGTTCACAAGTGTTGCCAAAGATACCATGAGTAACCAATTAAAAAATAAATATTCCTAACTACATCAATGTGATGTTAGTTCATTAATTTTCATACTGCCAATAAAAAAGTAATAAATTTTAAATAAAACTAGAGGAGAAATTGTTGCCAAATTTTCCATAAGTAACTAAGTAAAAAACAAATATTTCTAATTGCATCAATGTGACATTAGTCAATTAATTTTTATACTGTCCATAAAAAATTGTAAATTTTAAATAATATCGTATAATTATTAGGTATCTACATATTTTAAAGATATTAAACAATAATTTAGAAAATGTTCCATCCCGCATAATGTGAAAAAAAATTACCGAAGATGAAAAGCCGGTGGTCGACAAAGAAATTTCAAATTTGCGGTGAAAGTAATGTTTAAATATTTTGTGCACCACACTATCGTCGTTAATAAAAATTAGTGTAGGAGATAAATATTGTATCTGAAATACATTTTTGAAGTTGAAAATGAGATATTTTAACCGTGTCCGAGGTAAATTACAATACAATGTACTTTACATATTTATCATGTAAAATGTCTTGATTACAACAATGCTTTGTAACAATATAATCACATCACAGCATTTATACAAAACATGTGTTGATTGCAACAATAATATAGGAGCTAATTCATATTTCAACCTCATACATCACCATTTCTGTATTAATTTGAAGATATTTCAAACAGTTCAGGAGTTATGAGCCCTCAAACATGCATGTACACTTAATTAGTTTCGGCTAAAAATGTGAGATTAAAAATTATTCAATCTCAAGATTTTTGTTGCAAATAGTGTTTATTCTTGCAAAAATGTATTTTAGAGAGTTGGTTTGTACATTTCCGGTATAAAAGTGGTTAAATATCGGATTAAAAACGCCTCACGCTTCGGTTTAAAAATATGGCTTAATTTGTGTATATATTCAAAATTTGGTAGCTGCAACTTTTATTAATTTTACTTTCCCCATTTTGACATTATGAATTTTTAAAAACAGAGTTATCATTGAAAATCAAAGATCTGTATTGACTAAGAAAAAAATCAACTGTTACTTTGACAGGGGTGGTTGAAAAAATTCATTATTCAAAACGAGGAAAGATATCCCAAATCTTGTTTAGACGAATACACATGAGAATGATTGAGATATATTTGAGACAAATTTTTTATGGATTTGATAAAGGGTGCAAATTTGGAAACGGAATAAATATTAATGAAATAAAAACTATATACATTTTTTTTACCGCTTTGTTCGAAAGGTACTATCTTTTGTTATAAAAGTCATCTGGGCTCTGATTTTGTACCTTTGAAATCTACTGTAGATTGGAATCTATTAAATTTCTATTAATAAATAAACAAGAAAATACAGTGAACTTTGCGAGCGACGTTCGAAATCTGACATATATTGCCAAAATAGCAAACCAGCCGAATCACATATGTTTCACCCATATCTTTCATCTTTGGTACTCAACAAAATCTACACAAAACCATTCAGTTTCCCAAAACCATATCCATCAAATTCTCAACTTTATTAACCTCAGCATACCTAATATTCACAAAAATATTCTTTCCAAAATACCGCCCATAGTCCTTTGGAATACTCAACATAAATTTCAATCTCAGTCAATACAAGAAAAGAAGAGAAATCATTTAAAAATCAAAAATCATTTTAGAACAATCCAAAAAGACTGGCTTAAAATTTAAGGGTCAGCGGAGCAACTGGGCAGAAGTGATGAAACATTGTATATTTTATAAAAGTTTGATGTGGCCAGCACATTACCTTCCGTCAGTTCTGAATATTTTGTACAAATTGCATACAGAAAGTTTCTTGCAAATGACTTTATTTTCACTACATGACCTTCTGTTAGTTCTATGTATTTTGTATAAATTCCATAGTCATTGATACGGACATCTGTGAATCAGAATTTTCTTAATATAGTACCTAGCTGTTTCCATGGTTATATCATATTTGGCTGCTTTATGAATTTAATTCCTTAAAAATATTTAACTCTATACCCAATGAATATCTTGCATAAAATGCAATCAAATCGTATAGAGAATAAAATATTCTCTAATGCTTACAATAATATTAAATGTGAAAAATGATATTTGACAGCATTTTTTCAAAAAAGTTTGGTTAAGCATATAGCGTGGGCAGGTTGTGTGGACAGTTTGAGTGAACAAGTTGCGTAGGCAATTTGGGTGGATATGTTGCGGGGGAAGTTTGGGTAAGCCTGTTCCGTGGGCAGTTTAGGTAAGTATGTTGCGTCGGTAGATAGGGTGACCGTGTGGAAGGGGCAGTTTCGGTGGGCATGTTGTGTGGGCAGTTTGGATGGGCATGTTTCTTGGACAGTTTGGGTGGGCATGGTACGTGGGCAGTTTGGGTGAACATGTTGCGTGGGCAATTGGTTGGGGTTGTTGCGTGGGCATGTTGCGTGGGCAATTTGGGTGGGCATGTTGCGTAGGCAGTTTGGGTGGCCATGTTGCGTGGACAGTTCCGGTGGGCATGTTGCGTAAACAGTTCCGGTGGGCATATTGCGTGGGCAGTTTGGGTGGGCATGTTACGTGGGCAGTTTGGGTGGGCATGTTGCCTGGACAGTTTGGGAGGGCATGTTGCGTGGGCAGTTTGGGTGGGCATATTGCGTGGACGATTTGAATAGGCACGTTGCGTGGACACTGTGAAAGTCTGTTGGCATTAGCACTTTGGGTTTAAAATGTGCCTAGAAGGGTTAGATCTACGTATAGACTATTATAAAACACCATCGGCGGAGCCCTAGGGGAAGCTCGGCGTAGCCGAGTTTTCGCTAGTCCTAATACTAAACGATCAGATTCACTATCTATAGTTCTATATATCTATATATATATATATTTGAATTCATCACGACGTTCGCCCAACTTTAGACAAGGCTACAGCTTAAACGGTTCGACCGATTTTCGTGAAATTTGTACCAAGATGTAGGAAATGATTGCCTTCAGGGCCCTTCTAATGGGACGAATTTCTGTAGGATGCATAGTTTTCGAGTAAAAAATTATTAAAGATTGAAAATTGGGACAGAAACAATATTTTTCACAGTAACGATCACAGTTTTCCTTGAAAATTTAAGACGAAGAACGCCATGTTTGTCATGTCATTTTGAACCTTTAAATGGAAATATTTATGAAATGGAGACAATTTGAAAGAAGTTTCATTCATAATTATACATTTTGAGAATGGGCAATTATATCCGCACAGGTAAAAAAGGCCTAAACCATTTTAATTAAAAATTATAAAATTTGACGGTTCATATGTACTTGGACAGTGTTACCAAATGTGTCATAAGTAACTAGGTAAAAAACAAATATTTCTAACTAAACAATATTTTTCACAGTAACGATCACAGTTTTCCTTGAAAATTTAAGATGATAAGCGCTGTTATGTCAATGTCAATGATGACAAATTATCAGTTTTTTTCCTTTTAAATGCAATAAAATGTTAAAATAATATGTAATAATTAAAGAAAAGATGATGATTTAACAAGGTAGGTATATGTAATGATTTTAAGCCATGTTTATTATTATGTTACATATTTTATTTTGTAAATAGAATTTTGGAAAATGTATAAGGAAACACGTCGAAAAGGATCAGAAAGGTAGGAATAATATCACAATCGATGTACAAAATTAAAAAGATAAACATTGTCATGTCATATTTGATATGTTAATGACAAATTATGCATGTATCAATTACTATAACCGATGATATAAGATATAGAAGGGTTAGATCTACGTATAGACTATTATAAAACACCATCGGCGGAGCCCTAGGGGAAGCTCGGCGTAGCCGAGTTTTCGCTAGTAGGTTATACTATTCTTAACAGTATACAGTTTAAGTAAATTATTGATGATTTTTAAATATATTTTTTTTTCAATGCTTTCCTACAAATTCATACACCCCACTGCCGCGGTTAAGACATAATAACTCAAGTTACTAACAACTTGTAAGAAATCCCTCTAAAATATTAAACATCTGCAAATCGGCTTAATTCTCATTATTTCATCTAAAATTTCGACACGATTAAAGATAAATAATATTACTTATTTAATACGTGTCGAAATTTCACCTGAAAACATAAGAACTAAACCGATTTGCGGATGTTTAATATTTTCAGAGGAATTTGTTTTTATATTTTGCGTTCATAAAGAAGTCATTACGATACGCAATTTTTTGTTTTAGACGGTTGGTACTAGATGACGTTTCTTTAACCCATTTTTACCTAATTTATTTTTAGTTAATTGACAATTCATTTTAAAAATATAATGTCGAAATTATTATTATTATTATTATTATTATTATTATTATTATTATTATTATTATTATTATTATTATTATTATTATTATTATTATTATTATTATTTAGGGAAGATTATTTACATGAAAATGTACAAATGGTTACATAAATATAATCACAAATTGAGTAAGTAAATGTTATTGTAGAAGGCGCAAAATATAAAAAATAGTATAAAGAACTCATTTTATAAGACTTTCTTTCGCACTTGTCAATTAGACTCACAAACCGTTTATCGCCAAAAATCGTGTAATACATGGCCGGATGAAGAATTTCATGCTGCTGAATTCAAATTTTCAAACCGCGTTATCATCTTTAACCGAAGTGATGCAATTTGTTGGAAAGCTTGTCATCATATACCTACGAGAATAGAGTGTCCTTAATTTTTACTACACCTTATTTCATTTTTCTGTTCTTAGGAACGCGAACAAATGTACCTATATAGGTACATACATAGTCGTATATTTGTTTCAAGTCTCAAGCCTACAGGGAATTTAATGAAAATATGGCCCTCTGAGTATACCAATCTCTTCAGTTTGTTTGTGTTCCTGTGAATATGATAATACTGCTTACTTGTTTTCCAACGATGACACACTTTATTCTAACTGGTTGGTGAAAAGGAAGAACATACATACTTAAAATTCACACTTGAGGGATGCCGATGAACACTTAGATTTATGGAGATGGACAATACTTGATATTTACCGACTAAAGATTTATTTACATGTTTACAACTTATTATTAATTAATTAATTACACTACACATAACTAAACATAATTAATCAACTAAAAACTAAAAATGCCGATGCATCTTTAGGCCAAATACTCGCGTTGTGGAACACAAGCCAAAACTTAAACTCTACGACCAGTAGTGTTTACTCTTAAACAAAGTTGGTTAAGCCATGACTAAAATAACAAATTCAGTTGTGTTTTAATCACTGCAATGTATTTTTAAATGGTAGCCATGTTAATTAGTTAGTTAGGGTAACTAAAATTTTGAGTAAATACTACCAGCCTACATGTTTACATAAGAGTATAACAGTCTTCTTGACGTGGCATATTAAACTAGACTCTTTACATGTTTACTCCATAAGAGTACAAACCCGACTGTCTCACAGCTAAAAATCTTATCTCTTCTCTTCAGTAAAAGGCTAGGGGTAAAGGGCATCAAAGCGTAGGGCATCCAAAGTCACGCACGTATGCACAATAATTTCAAGACTTATCAACATATAACTCTCAAAGATCGGTGCCATTCAGACTAAATAAAAACACTCGATAGAAAAAATGATAATTATATCTAAACAGAATTTTGACTAACAAAGATAACAAGTTAAAATAATATTCCTGAACTATAATTTAGAAAAGTTTATAAAAGTTATTTATTTGTTATGGCTCTTACCCTCGTCTTATTACATTTTTTAAGATTATAACAAAGAAATGCATGATTACAATAAATTTTGAATAGAATAATTAAATTGACTATTCACACATAAAATTAATAATTGTAGTATTTGTTACGGAACATTATAAAAAGAATAGAATTGGGTAGATCCTGTGTTGACATTTCACTATAGGACGTGGATATTTGTGTGCGAGTGTCATTGAATGTGTTCCTACAAGCAACTATAACCTGTCAAAATCAGACCCGTGAATTTTTGAAAAGTAAATTCTACATTATAATAATTTTAAATATTTTTTATGAATATATTAATGTACACAATATGAGGTAAATTATGAATTTATTGAAAATACATTATTTAGGATGATCCCAATATACAGGGTGGAGGATTAAAATAATAGTTGTGGTGTATCTGAATTAGTAAATTAATAATTTTTCTTCTTTTGCGTCTATAACAAAGCTATTACAGTATCCAGAATTGTTCGTTAATAGCTTATTCGAGTGGTATAATAGTTTAGTACAATTTATTTCTTTACGGTTGGTGCGCCTATGAATGTCAAAAATATCAAATCTAAAATCTCGCTAGACATACAAACACAAACGATTGCTGAGAATTTTATTTTTGTATAATTTTGAATTTAAAAGTAAGATTAAAAAGAAGAGAAGAAATATAATAATAAACTTAAAAAAAAAAATAGAAAATATCGTAGATACTTGGTGTCACAAAAATAAGGTAAGAGTTTAAATTTTCCAACGTCACATTAGTACCTATCACAATTCACCAAGTGACATCAAATTCACTAAATTTAGAACCTACAGTTTTTATTTAAATCGCATAAAATGCGTTAAATAGAAAAATAGTATAATGAACTCATTTCATAATTGTCGATTATTTTCTTGGAAGGGTTGGGTTACTCCGCTCTGCGTCATGACCCTAACTCCCTTCTCGTAAAATAGAATGTCAATGGACCTTTCCAATTTAAAGAGATAGAAGATATGCGCAACGGGGATCTGCGCATAGTAAGAACAACTGAGATCTATGACGTTTGATTCTAAAACATTTAGACGTAAAATGTGAGAATATCTCGGATAACTTTAAAAAAATCTGATGTGGCCAGCACATTACCTTCCGTCAGTTCTATGTATTTTGTATGTCATACAGAAAATTCCTTGCAAAATATTCTATTTCTTGTACATTACCTTAAGGCAGTTGTATGTATTTTATAAAAATTCCATACAGAAAGCAAAAGATTCTATATTTCCAGTAAAATTACAACACATACATACTGTCAACTGCACTTGACACTGACACCTTTCAATCAGAATTTTCTTAATACATCAGCTGTTTCCAGAGTTATAGCATAGCTAGCTAATTTATGATATTTAATGTCTTTATAATTTTTTAACTCTATATCCATTTAATATGAAATATAAAATGCATTCAAATCGCATAGAGAATAAAATATTCTTTAATATTTATAATAACATCCAATGTGAAAAAATCTGATGTGGCCAGCACATTACCTTCCGTCAGTTATATGAGGTATTTACAAAAATTCTATACCGGTAAACTGTTACCAGTAAATAGCTGTTTATCAGATTATAGCTACCAGAATCGTTATTTTAAGAACGTGAGTGGTAAACAGGGTAGATCCATAACCTATGAAAAAAATTGAAAATTTTAAACAGGTTAGAAATTTGACGTAGTTAACAAACTGAGCAGAGTCCTACTTTTACCGCGCACGCTTCGCTTTGCATCACTACCTTTTTTTGAGATTAGACTCTTCATGAATACGGTAGTGTTTTCGAACACAGTCGGTAGATGCGGTATCTACCGGTAAAAATAAAATCCATACAGAAAGTTCCTTGCAAAAGATTATAAATTTCTTGTATGTACATTACCTTTCGACAGTAGTATGTATTTTATACAAATTTCATACAGAAAATTTCGAGCAAAAAGATCCTGACACAAATATACTACGAATATGTCATTGCACTTGACACTGACATCTTTCAATTAGAATTTTCTTAATATAATAGCTGTTTCTAGCATAGCTGGCTAATTTATGAAATTTAATTTCTTTATAAATTTATAACTCTATCTCCATTTAATATGAAGTATAAAATGCAGTCAATTCGTATAGCGAATACAATGTTCTTTCATATTTATAATAACATTAAATGTGAAAAATTTATATTTAACATCGTTTTTTCAAGAAAAACTGTTAAAATCTGCATATAAAGGTACTTCCGGATGACGAATTCTAACCAAAATCTAACCAGCTCTTCATATGGATGCAACGAAGAGGAATACGAAAGAATTATAATTTTTGGAATTGTAGTATTAGAGTTATCCTAGACGAAAATTTTGTTACACACACACATCCACACACACACACACACTCACTCACACACACATACACACACACATACAGACATCATCGTAAAAATAGTAAAATCGTATTGTAGGGACCCTAAAACGTGCTTATTCATCAAAAACTCACCACCGAATTTTTTGACCAAAGACAATACCTTCCTTACCTAAAGGTGACGGAAGGTAAAAATGATATTTAACATCGTTTTTTCAAGAAAAACTGTTAAAATCTTCAAATGAGGGTACTTCCGGTTGACCAATTCTAACCAAAATCTAATCAGCTCTTCACATGGATGTAACGAAGAGGAATACGAAAGAATTATAATTTTTTGAATTGTAGTATGGAGGTTATCGTAGACGAAAATTTTGTTACACACACACACACACACACACACACACACACACACAGACACACATACACACACACACACACACACACACACACACACACACACACACACACACACACACACACACACATACACATACAGACATCATCGTAAAAATAGTAAAATCGTGTTCTAGGGACCCTAAAACGTGCTTATTCATCAAAAACTCACCACCGAATTTTTTGACCAAAGACAATACCTTCCTTACCTAAAGGTGACGGAAGGTAAAAATTTATCGAAATAAGTTACAAAAGCTTTTATTGGAGGTATAATGTCTAACGATGCAAATTTTCACTGAGAATACAGGTATTTTAATGACTGCAATATTTTTGACGTTTTGTTTGACAGCCCAACTAGCAGTTTTTCGCGCCATTTTCTTACTATTTGCAGCGATAGAAAGAGATAGCCCTTAAATTGGAAAGGTCCATTACGACATTCGTTCTTTAATATTTTGCACGATTGTTTTTTAATGTTAACTGATAGAGTTTCCAAGGAAATAAGCTTCATTACTAATCGGTGAGTAATGTGAATCACACCGATCAGGAGGCGGAGGCTGTAATTAAATGAAAACAACGATCTAAGCTTACTTTCAAAATGATAAATTTTTAATATGTCAAAATAATTTTCAAATCTTATTTTTATTTATTTTGTGCGTCGATTGTGCAACACATGTTATAAAAGTTGCGGTCCTAAGTGCTCTTCTACCGGTATCGGATGTATTGAAGATCTCGACTTCGTGTCGATCTCCAAATTCATCTTTAACCGGTAGGAAGCACTTACTGACTGTAATACGTAAGTTAGGAATCGACATATTACTATAATGATTGTGAATAAAATACTATTACATGCTTAGTAAAGGCAGAAATTAGATATACAAATTTTGAAAATCGCCCTTAAATTGCGATAGCCATGGAATTGAACATATATCTGTCAAGTTAGGTTAGTTTAATTTTATTATCTATCTACTTAAATTAATAGATAGGTAATTGTTCACATGAACAGATATTATAAATAATACCTAATAACTAAACTAAACTAACTAGACACAAACGGTTTTTGTTAAATTCCATTCCAATTTTGGGGTGACTCCCATTATTAACGAAGTCCACTGTATAATAATCATCTCTATATATCCGTCACAGTACCCATATTAAAAAAATTGACAAGGCATAACGAATAACAATAAAGACTTTCTAAAACTACATATCGCTCTCAGTTTGCAGATGAAGTTTTATAAAAAAATAGTGGAGGAACCCATTGCTTAAAATCTATATATGTAGCTACATTGAAGTGTTTTTTTCTTTAACTCTTACATATTATTGTATATTATATAGGCATCAGTAATATATCTGTAAACTATGGCAAGAAAGAACTAAAATATCATGTTAAAGTTAAGAAAAGGAAGCTACTTATTTATTTATTACTTTAAACATTTACGAAACAATTCCTAATTTATAACTAGTTCATGTTATACAATTGTCTTAACAAGATTCCCATTTTACAATCTGCAATTGTCCATTCTAAGAAAACTGTCACGAATATCAAATATTTTGAAATTGCAACCTATGTGGCTGACTCCACATGGACAGAAACAGTCAGACAGACGTACTTAATTAGTGGTAATTAATGACACTTATTTCTTACATAACATGTCTATGTATTTTTGTGTTTGCGTGTGTGATGTATGTCCCGTTTTACAATCCGAAAATTGACCGCGGGCCTCTTAAATTTTATAATTACGCAACAATAGAGTGTAATACATACCCAAACGGGATATAATTATAGTTTTTTAATTGGGTTGCTCACACTTAAACAATAATTAACGTCACATCCGAAGGGCTTCGACGATTGTACTTCTTTAAATGCCGCGGAAATCGACTCCCCTAAAGCAAGATGTATAATTTCTCACTCCATTTTATAATTCAATCCCAACTAGACAATTGATAAAATTAATTCAAATAAAAAGTTCTTCGGAGATAATTTTATTAAGAAATTGTTATTATAGAGAAATAATCATTGCAATATAGAAAGTTAGTATCGTGCATTGACAAATAATAACATACAATTCTTCTGAGAGTTGAATACGGATATTTTTTAACTATTATAAGTAATTTGCCAAATAATACAAATTGAATAAATATTAGGTTAAGCGATGAACAAATAACAAAATATTGTATTTATAAAAATTAAACAATTGGAAAACGGTAGCACTATAGTGAACGCAATCACATACTGAACAAGAAGTATAAATAAAAAAATGTGATATGGCCAGCACATTACCCGTCGTATTTTTGATTCATTCAAATAATTCAAATAAATAAAATAAATAAATATACATGTATTTACCAATACTGGCAAAAGTATTGTTTGTTTGTGTCTAACATGTAACTATTTTTCCTATTTTCATTTTATTATCAATATAATTAAATATTCTTCTCCAAAATAGAAAATATTACCTTCGTGATATTTATTTCTTATTAATAATTATAAATATATAAGTAAATACTATTTTATTGATCAGATATTTTAAAAATTAATATTTCTAATATTTTCATCTTCAAATTCTACAAGTATTAATAATAATTTATTATTTTAATTTAGGGGCAGTTGAGCAGCTACTATGGATATGTAACTGATGAGGTGATAAAATATAACATGAAAAAATACTGCCTTTACGCGGGACTCAAACCCACAATCGTTGAGTCGTGGACAGGCAACGCTGACATTTATCTATCATGATTAATTTAAAATGATTAGTTTTTTGACAAAATTTTCTGATAGAATTTGAGTTAGAGTGCACACAAGAGCCACACACACCCACAGACATTATCGCAAAAATGTTACAATCAAATTCTAGGGACCTTGAAACATGTTTATTTATCAATATGCAAGTTTTAGTATGATTCCTAGGTAATGTTCCTCTCTTACCGATGAATTCAAGTGATTCAGAATACACACTAAAGTGTAAATACAATCCGCAGAATCCGAGTAAAAATGTCAATATAACTGATGAAACTATTGCTCTATGATGCTCCAAAAAGTCGGCAGAGAAACTAAAATAATATTCAACACCAAAGAGTGAGAACCTTATATATAAGTATAAACTACACCGGCATAAATGATGTATTTGAAAATTATTTTTTTCATAAATTGGTACAATTTCCATATGAACTATAAATCTTCTGGAGACGTCATCTGGTAAACACCCTATATGATTTAAACATCTCCATTACTGCCAAAAATAGGTAAAAAAAACTGTGCTGATATGTTTTCGCCAATATAAAATTTACTCTTGCAAAAAATATAAATGTTATATCTTTTAAAAATAACTTTCCCGCAGACAGATATAATTAATAATTTGCTTGTATTGTTTTAATTATTTTATTATTTACGTCAAACTGATATAGGTAATTCATAGAATAATACATTGAAAGTAATAGGCAACACTTTTTATCAAATTGTATTTTTAACATTTAAACAAGAAATTATAAATTACGAATATTTACTGCAAATATAATTTTACAGTTATTCAGCATAATTTAAAAAAAATCAGATTATTTGAAGATATATTATATAGTAAAGTAAGCCCTATATAAGCGATATAACCTCATTTGACCGCATGGCCATGAATGATTTAAAAGAAAATATCACACTTATCTTCAAAAACTTAGACGAAATAGATAATAAAATAAAAGATTTAATAATGCGATAACAATTACTGGTAACAATGTCGCAAAATTAGAAGACAAAGTAAAGCAGCAATAAATAAAAATAAATAAATTAGAGAAAGTAATAAAGAAACACAATCTAATATTTTTCGGTATATTTGAAGAATAATAAAACTGTGTAAGAAATATTTAAATATTCAATTATTAAATTAAAGAGTTGAACAATTATACCGAGTTAGTAAAAAATACGACAAAATTGGATCAGTATTGATTAAGTTTAATGCCCTTCAAATGAGAAATAAAATATTTGAACTCAGAAGAGGATTTAAAGGCAGCAACATATTCGTTATTGAAGATTTGACCCCTGAAGAAAAAGGTTTCAACAAGCAAAACGTAAGAAAAAAAATCTGGTGTGTCCAACACAATACCTCCCGCCATTTACAGCCCGAGTCACAAAAAAGTATATTTCTTTTTAGATTAGAGATTTTACTCTAATTTTGAGAGTTTATTTCTTAAAATATAGTCTAATTTAATCTAAGTAACTACCTTTTTTTAAACCCATCAACACACATTCATGCCTTAGTTGGATTCGAACCCAGAGCCCCGAGGGCACTCATAACCATTGAGCCATAGAAGCTATAATAAAATGAAGATTAAATTTTAAATACCGGGATAGAATAGAATTCACTAATACAAAAATGAGAATTAGCTTAAACATTATTGTGAATCGTTAATTTTTATTAATCTAAATACATACCTACATATTTACTTATTCTGGAAACTGTATTAATTCTTTTCTATTGTTCTATTTACTTTTTTATATTTTAAACGTTACTAAATTTTGAAATGGTTAGTTCCTTGATTGTGACGTGACATTTATCTGTCAGTTACATACATTTGAATAACTGCGTTTTGTTTGTTTAAAGCGTAGACTCTGGGATTTAAAAACACGCACGCACGCACACAACCAACCAACCAACCAACCAAAGGTACTAGCTTTCATAAATTATTATACGATCGCTTAGTCGCCTTGAATACATCAACCGGCAATAAAGTTTATTATAACTGGTGTACTCTTATTCGAATATTTTAGGATGCTCTAGGATATGGGAGAAACAACAACCAACTAAGTAATCACTAAATATGAACATAAAATGATGCAAACAGACTTAAACAATTTAACAAATTCGAAATATAACATAATTTATAAACGACTAAAAACATCATTTAAACTATCAGAGTATTTAAATTACAATATCCATGAACTACTGTGTAATTTAAGGAAAAATATAGTAAATGATATATTTTTATTTGCAGCAAATGCATTAAAGTTACGATGTTTTTGTGTCAATTAATAAATATGTACCTATAGGTGTTTGTATGTATATTTATTAAATAATTATGTAGTTAAAATTTAGATTTTGTCACAATTTATTTATTTATTTTGCCTTGTTTAAATAAAATTTGTGTATAGGTATATTTGCATATTTTGTAGTTATTAAATATATTACTTATTATTATTAATATCATTATTATTCTTATTACTCTTATTACTCTTATTACTCTTATTACTCTTATTACTCTTATTACTCTTATTACTCTTATTACTCTTATTACTCTTATTACTCTTATTACTCTTACTACTCTTACTACTCTTATTACTCTTATTACTCTTATTACTCTTTTTACTCTTTTTACTCTTTTTACTCTTTTTACTCTTTTTACTCTTTTTACTCTTTTTACTCTTTTTACTCTTTTTACTCTTTTTACTCTTTTTACTCTTTTTACTCTTTTTATTTTTGTTATTTTTGTTATTCTTGTTATTCTTGTTATTCTTGTTATTCTTGTTATTCTTGTTATTCTTGTTATTCTTGTTATTCTTGTTATTCTTATTATTTTTGTTATTTTTGTTATTTTTATTTTTGTTATTTTTGTTATTTTTGTTATTCTTGTTATTCTTGTTATTCTTGTTATTCTTGTTATTCTTGTTATTCTTGTTATTCTTGTTATTCTTGTTAGTCTCGTTATTCTCGTTATTCTCGTTATTCTTGTTATCCTTGTTATCCTTGTTATCCTTGTTATCCTTGTTCTTCTTGTTCTTCTTGTTCTTCTTGTTCTTCTTCTTCTTCTTGTCCTTCTTGTTCTTCTTTTTCTTCTTGTTATTCTTATTCTTCTTATTCTTCTTATTCTTATTCTTCTTATTCTTATTATTATTCTAGTTTATTAGTCTTATTATTATTCTTATTATTATTCTTATTATTATTCTTATTATTATTATTATTATTCTTATTATTATTCTTATTATTATTCTTATTATTATTCTTATTATTATTCTTATTATTACTCTTATTATTACTCTTATTATTACTCTTATTATTACTCTTATTATTACTCTTATTATTACTCTTATTATTACTCTTATTATTACTCTTATTATTACTCTTATTATTACTCTTATTATTATTCTTATTATTATTCTTCTTATTATTCTTATTCTTATAATTATTCTTATAATTATTCTTATAATTATTCTTATAATTATTCTTATAATTATTCTTATAATTATTCTTATTATTATTATTATTCTTATTATTCTTATTATTCTTATTATTCTTATTATTCTTATTATTCTTATTATTCTTATTATTCTTATTATTCTTATTATTCTTATTATTCTTATTATTCTTATTATTCTTATTATTCTTATTATTCTTATTATTCTTATTATTCTTATTATTCTTATTATTCTTATTATTGTTATTATTCTTATTATTCTTATTATTCTTATTATTCTTATTATTCTTATTATTCTTATTATTCTTATTATTCTTATTATTCTTATTATTCTTATTATTCTTATTATTCTTATTATTCTTATTATTCTTATTATTCTTATTATTCTTATTATTCTTATTATTCTTATTATTCTTATTATTCTTATTATTCTTATTATTCTTATTATTCTTATTATTCTTATTATTCTTATTATTCTTATTATTCTTATTATTCTTATTATTCTTATTATTCTTATTATTCTTATTATTCTTATTATTCTTATTATTCTTATTATTCTTATTATTCTTATTATTCTTATTATTCTTATTATTCTTATTATTCTTATTATTCTTATTATTCTTATTATTCTTATTATTCTTATTATTCTTATTATTCTTATTATTCTTATTATTCTTATTATTCTTATTATTCTTATTGAAATGGTTAGTTCCTTGATTGTGACGTGACATTTATCTGTCAGTTACATACATTTGAATAACTGCGTTTTGTTTGTTTAAAGCGTAGACTCTGGGATTTAAAAACACGCACGCACGCACACAACCAACCAACCAACCAACCAAAGGTACTAGCTTTCATAAATTACTATACGATCGCTTAGTCGCCTTGAATACATCAACCGGCAATAAAGTTTATTATAACTGGTGTACTCTTATTCGAATATTTTAGGATGCTCTAGGATATGGGAGAAACAACAACCAACTAAGTAATCACTAAATATGAACATAAAATGATGCAAACAGACTTAAACAATTTAACAAATTCGAAATATAACATAATTTATAAACGACTAAAAACATCATTTAAACTATCAGAGTATTTAAATTACAATATCCATGAACTACTGTGTAATTTAAGGAAAAATATAGTA
>OY720449.1:36674118-36676618 GCA_963082715.1 Harpalus rubripes
TATTATTCTTATTATTCTTATTATTCTTATTATTCTTATTATTCTTATTATTCTTATTATTCTTATTATTCTTATTATTCTTATTATTCTTATTATTCTTATTATTCTTATTATTCTTATTATTCTTATTATTCTTATTATTCTTATTATTCTTATTATTCTTATTATTCTTATTATTCTTTTTATTCTTTTTATTCTTTTTATTCTTATTATTCTTATTATTCTTATTATTCTTATTATTCTTATTATTCTTATTATTCTTATTATTCTTATTATTCTTATTATTCTTATTATTCTTATTATTCTTATTATTCTTATTATTCTTATTATTCTTATTATTCTTATTATTCTTATTATTCTTATTATTCTTATTATTCTTATTATTCTTATTATTCTTATTATTCTTATTATTCTTATTATTCTTATTATTCTTATTATTCTTATTATTCTTATTATTCTTATTATTCTTATTATTCTTATTATTCTTATTATTCTTATTATTCTTATTATTCTTATTATTCTTATTATTCTTATTATTCTTATTATTCTTATTATTCTTATTATTCTTATTATTCTTATTATTCTTATTATTCTTATTATTCTTATTATTCTTTTTATTCTTTTTATTCTTTTTATTCTTTTTATTCTTATTATTCTTATTATTCTTATTATTCTTATTATTCTTATTATTCTTATTATTCTTATTATTCTTATTATTCTTATTATTCTTATTATTCTTATTATTCTTATTATTCTTATTATTCTTATTATTCTTATTATTCTTATTATTCTTATTATTCTTATTATTCTTATTATTCTTATTATTCTTATTATTCTTATTATTCTTATTATTCTTATTATTCTTATTATTCTTATTATTCTTATTATTCTTATTATTCTTATTATTCTTATTATTCTTATTATTCTTATTATTCTTATTATTCTTATTATTCTTATTATTCTTATTATTCTTATTATTCTTATTATTCTTATTATTCTTATTATTCTTATTATTCTTATTATTCTTATTATTCTTATTATTCTTATTATTCTTATTATTCTTATTATTCTTATTATTCTTATTATTCTTATTATTCTTATTATTCTTATTATTCTTATTATTCTTATTATTCTTATTATTCTTATTATTCTTATTATTCTTATTATTCTTATTATTCTTATTATTCTTATTATTCTTATTATTCTTATTATTCTTATTATTCTTATTATTCTTATTATTCTTATTATTCTTATTATTCTTATTATTCTTATTATTCTTATTATTCTTATTATTCTTATTATTCTTATTATTCTTATTATTCTTATTATTCTTATTATTCTTATTATTCTTATTATTCTTATTATTCTTATTATTCTTATTATTCTTATTGAAATGGTTAGTTCCTTGATTGTGACGTGACATTTATCTGTCAGTTACATACATTTGAATAACTGCGTTTTGTTTGTTTAAAGCGTAGACTCTGGGATTTAAAAACACGCACGCACGCACACAACCAACCAACCAACCAACCAAAGGTACTAGCTTTCATAAATTACTATACGATCGCTTAGTCGCCTTGAATACATCAACCGGCAATAAAGTTTATTATAACTGGTGTACTCTTATTCGAATATTTTAGGATGCTCTAGGATATGGGAGAAACAACAACCAACTAAGTAATCACTAAATATGAACATAAAATGATGCAAACAGACTTAAACAATTTAACAAATTCGAAATATAACATAATTTATAAACGACTAAAAACATCATTTAAACTATCAGAGTATTTAAATTACAATATCCATGAACTACTGTGTAATTTAAGGAAAAATATAGTAAATGATATATTTTTATTTGCAGCAAATGCATTAAAGTTACGATGTTTTTGTGTCAATTAATAAATATGTACCTATAGGTGTTTGTATGTATATTTATTAAATAATTATGTAGTTAAAATTTAGATTTTGTCACAATTTATAAATAGTTTTTGCCTTGTTTAAATAAAATTTGTGTATAGGTATATTTGCATATTTTGTAGTTATTAAATATATTACTTATTATTATTAATATCATTATTATTCTTATTACTCTTATTACTCTTATTACTCTTATTACTCTTATTACTCTTATTACTCTTATTACTCTTATTACTCTTATTACTCTTATTACTCTTATTACTCTTATTACTCTTATTACTCTTATTACTCTTATTACTCTTATTACTCTTTTTACTCTTTTTACTCTTTTTACTCTTTTTACTCTTTTTACTCTTTTTACTCTTTTTACTCTTTTTACTCTTTTTATTTTTGTTATTTTTGTTATTCTTGTTATTCTTGTTATTCTTGTTATTCTTGTTATTCTTGTTATTCTTGTTATTCTTGTTATTCTTGTTATTCTTGTTATTCTTGTTATTCTTGTTATTCTTGTTATTCTTGTTATTCTTGTTATTCTTGTTATTCTTGTTATTCTTGTTATTCTTGTTATTCTTGTTATTCT
>OY720449.1:36679118-36719118 GCA_963082715.1 Harpalus rubripes
ATTCTTATTATTCTTATTATTCTTATTATTCTTATTATTCTTATTATTCTTATTATTCTTATTATTCTTATTATTCTTATTATTCTTATTATTCTTATTATTCTTATTATTCTTATTATTCTTATTATTCTTATTATTCTTATTATTCTTATTATTCTTATTATTCTTATTATTCTTATTATTCTTATTATTCTTATTATTCTTATTATTCTTATTATTCTTATTATTCTTATTATTCTTATTATTCTTATTATTCTTATTATTCTTATTATTCTTATTATTCTTATTATTCTTATTATTCTTATTATTCTTATTATTCTTATTATTCTTATTATTCTTATTATTCTTATTATTCTTATTATTCTTATTATTCTTATTATTCTTATTATTCTTATTATTCTTATTATTCTTATTATTCTTATTATTCTTATTATTCTTATTATTCTTATTATTCTTATTATTCTTATTATTCTTATTAATAATAATAATAATAATAATCTTTATTGTATATCAACTGAATAGTTATTACAATTTGGTGATGATGAGGACGAGTCAATTTTTACATTATTTTTATAACATTTCATTTTTTCGCGGAGTGTTGATGCAAATGAGATGATGAAAGGACAAACACAAACACCCAAGCCCCTGGTGGGAATCGAACCCACAACCTCAAAGTCGAGCGGTGACGGTCGCTTCGAGCGCTGGTCGCTGCCTCAAACCACACGAACACGACCATCGAGGCGGCTATTATTCTTATTATTCTTATTATCCTTATTATTATTATTATCATTATTATGATTATTAAAAATACAATGAAACTATGACAATTGTTCTGTGAATGCACTGTTATATGCAGATGATTGAAAGATATTTAATAGTTATTTATGTATCAAGTGTGTAAAGTAGTACTTTTTTGGTCGAGTGCGATGTTTTGTAGCACGAGACAAAAAATACTATTTTACACACGTGTTGCATACAACATTTTTCCTACAACCGAAATGGTTTTGATGTTTCTCATGATACTGAGTGTACAGACATCCAGCAGCTTCAAATACTGTTAGTACTCTTTCTCTTAACACTGTACAAAATGTAACTTAAACACTTGGAAGAATCTCAGACAGACGATGATTGGTCTTTTATAATGTACAAATTGTATATTTAATATTAATATTAAAAATTAGGTTAGGTTAGAGTACTTGTCAAAAAAATGTTAGTGTTCTTAAAAATTAGATCCGTACTCAATCTGTTAAAAAAAATATTAGATTTTTTTCATTTACAGTGTATAATCATATTTCTTAATAAATTTTATTACTTTTACTATTATTTACTACCTAATTATATACTGGACAGATAAATTAACTGAATTTTATTGTTGCGTAGCAACGCTTATTTACTTTTCAAGCACTAGTGCGTGAAAAGTACTTTCACACACGGTTGTAGGAAAAATTATTTATTGTTAACCCACTCAACAGGATCGAAGATCCCAATTACTGAGCGGTGAGAAAATTTTACAAACATATAAACATTGCAACATAAGTAACGTAAAACATAAAAATTACAACATTATATGTACATTTACTTATTGACAAAATATCGTCACCTTACTTTTTTAAATCTCTTCAAACCACAGTTCTATCCTAGATTCTTGTATGCTATATTAACAATGTAATTAATTTGGGGCCAAATATAACACCCAAGTCTGTTTGACACACATATTAAAGAATCACTACCCTTATGAAATACATAGTTACATACATATTTTTTGACAGAATATGTCATAATCTTACATTTAGAGATGTTAAATGGTAAAGAGTTTGAGGAAGACCAATCCAACAAGTTGTATATGTCAAGCTGTATATTATAAAAATCATCATCATTATTAATAAATAAATAAATACATAAATAAAATAAATATAAAAATGCTTCATGCAGTTTTTTCTCGTTATGTCATTTTTTGATAACAATTTTAGTATAATTAGTCCGACATCGTTTATATATGTACGTAATTATGAAATTATATTCGAGGAATTTAGTTTAATGTAATCTAATAAAAATGTATAAACAGGGATATGAAAATAAATAAAAAAAAATTATATCAATGTTTTTCATAGCACCCATGTTGTCATTATTTACCATACTTGATATCATTGTTTTCATTGTTTGTGTATAAAAAAGTTATTCATAAAATATGCATTTACACAAACGAATGTTATCATATCATATGCTGTAAAATGTAAATAAAACAATACATTTAAAATGAAATGCATGATAATGTATCTAAAAGCATATAAATCCCCAATAAATATAATCATACAATAAATGGATTCACTTTACAGTTTATATGCAGGTGAGTCTGGGAAAATGAATATACCCCCTCCCTTAAATGCATTTTTAAAAACTAATACATCGTTGAAAAAACAAAAAAAATAGCGATTTATGTTTTAGTAAAATAGCTATAGGTTGTTATACAGGGTGTAAATGAAATAAGTGCATTAAATTTAACCAGTAATATAACTCGGCGAGAGCAACAATATTTCTTAATAACTTTTTCTCGAAATCGCATATTTTTTCAGCATTTTTACCACCCCGTAAATTGACGAGTCGTTCCAAATATTTTTGTGATAATTGAATGCAGTAGCAATAGCTATGAAAAATTTTGTTTTAGCAATTGACAGTCCTGTCAATTGTTCCAGTTAAATTTTGATATTAGTAATAAACTTGTTTATAAGGTAAAATTCTGTCAAAATGCGAGTACACAGACATTGTAATTACTTACCTATGGTTTATTTATTTATTTTTTTACTCGTATCTGTACTATATTTTACTTGACATGGTTGACATAAAGACAGTGTCATGGAGGTGCCAACGCATTTACACGGAGCGTTTCCAAATCATCACCAAATCATTCCGTTCTTAATATTCGCACATTTATTAATCTTGTACATCTTTATCACATCACAATGCGGAGTGTCACATATGACAATTTCAAAAAAAGCAACAGTTATATCCATAATATGTGCAAAAAGTTCTATGTTTTCAGCACATAACAGACTTCGATTTTGGGAATGGCTCATAATGTTCATTAATGAGACTGAATTTACTTGGGAAGGTGTATTTATTATGCACAATACACATCTCGACAGACGAAAATACTGTAAAAATTTTCATTAAAACATATTTGAGCGGGAACAATAAATGGACGACTAATTATAGGCACTCAAGTACCTCTTTTAAATGGACAAAAGTTTGTACTTACATTATTTGAAGAACGTATTTAAACTATTATGATTTATCGACGATAAATAATCATCTTATAACCTAATAACTATGCTTTTGATCTTCCTCTCGTTGCATCGCGCCTCTTTGTCTACCACTATTCACAGGAAGCCTGGTTTAATACACAACTTTATAATTTTGTTATCCAAAATTATATTTCTTTATTTTAAAAATTGCACTATTACGAATTAATAAATAATAAATGTTATTTCCGTTGATTCGTTTATTAATTACTGTGACTGCAAGTGTAACCGATAACCGACCATTTTTGAGCTGTTTGTATCTCACTTGATTACGACAGCTGCTATTTGTTCTCCATGGGCGTGCGCCGAAATATGCAGTAAATCTTTAAAGAATTTTAACTCAAAATCTAAAAGACTTAGAAAAAAAAGTTATTAAGAAATATTGTTGCTCTCGTCGAGTTACATTACTGGTTAAATTTAATGCACTTATTTCATTTACACCCTGTATATAAAAAAAGTTGATAGTCGCATATTGTAAATCTGAATACAAAAAGAGTATACATCTGCCATCAAATATATATATATTTAAAATAAAGTTTTTATATGTGCCATTTTTTTCTGTTATTTATATTAAGAAAGTAAAAGGGGGTGGCATCTTCCCAGATTCATCTTGTATAAAATTATATAATATTGACCACAACTGTAGAATATAGGTTCACTTAAAGAAATTAATTGTAGATGTACTTATGCGCAGTGGTGGTCTTTTTGTACGTAAATATGAATGCAAAGGTGATTTATTCAATGAGATGTGAATGTTGTATAAACCCAATACATTTTTGAACTTGATTAGTATCGGTCCCAGAGAGAGGAAATGCAAAATAAAAATCTTGTGTAAAATTCGGTTTTGCATCCAACAGAACTAGTTTTGTCCAACATTAAAGTTCAGCCCCTCCTTCATACCAGTTTAAACTACAGTTAATGGAGTTATTGTCGTCATATTTGGCATACCCAGCAATAGGTAATAAAGCCGTGTGATATATTTATTTATAGTTCTGTGTTTTACATAGAGATAACATTGACATTTACAATTTTAAATATTTTATTTTTCGTGTACGCATTTTAAAATTGGTACCCATCGATTTAGCACGAGTAGAAACAAAAAATATATTAGGGTCATATGATTCTCACATCCCATAAAGTAAACATTTACCCAAATAATTTTTTTAATTGAACCTACATATTCAACAAATGGTGGTGTTGGGGTTTGTTTATGGACCTACATGTTCAGATCAGATTATTGTTGTTAAATGATGTTAAAGATTATAGACACTTACATAATTGACGTCACACGCAAAGAGAAATATAAGATCTTGTTTTCAAACAAACCCTTTCTCGTTGTCTTACGTCCCTCTTCTTAGTATTGTACCTGCCTATCTGTTTGCATCTGTCATGTTATAACCTAATTCTTTATTCTGATTTGTTTTGTTCGTTGTTTTCTTAAAAATGAGTTTAAAGTAAGGAGAGGTGACTGGGGCAACTTTTTGTTTAATAATATTGAAGATCAGTCGATAATACAACTGAAACGATCGCTGGAGTGTAGAGGTGACAGTTCTTTGTATGGAAGTCGTAGCCATAGCAACCATTAGTTCACCATTAGTTCTATGCTTTGCCGCTAGATGCGCTCGTGCAAATTGAATTGTGTAAATGTCTATTAGTACTCTGCTCATCTAGGTCAACTTTTGCCCCCCTGTGTATTTAAACAAAAATTTCAGACATTTTTTTTAATAAAAAAATATTATTGTATGAGACGGGCATTTATTATATATTTAATAGTAAGGGCATTCACATTTCTTTGTTTCGATATGTAGAGAATTCTATCGTCAAAGATTCGTCTATTAAATGTCATGAATCGTTAAACATTTTGTATTATTATTAGTTATTCGTATTTTAGGATGATACATACAAGCACATTTATTTCAGCTTTTGTTAAAACTTTGTTGCCCTTTAGTCCAAGCAAAATAAATAACCCAGAACTCAAGAACTTGAATATCGGTTATACATATATGTATTTTAGTACAGTAATTTACAGTTAATCAATCAAACTCATAAGCAGTTACAGGAAAATTTAGAATTCTATCTATACTTAATCATATACAGATAGCTATTATGTACAAGAAGCAACAGTAGCGTGCACTGTACAGGTTACATTGAACGCGGTACGCGGTGCATCCTTTATACTAATGTTAATTAAAAAATGCAAATATTTATTGGTTAAAGTCTTAAAAGAAACCAAGTGTTTATTTGATAGTTCTTTTGTAACAATTGCGGAGAATTAGTGATTCAGTAATGAATTTGCATATAATTCCCGTATGTGTTGCAAACAATATTTTTTATACAACAGTCCCTAAAGAATAATTACGAAATATATATTCTAAATTTTTGACATATCACCTACTACTTGGACCGCTATACATGGTATTTTTAAACATAGGCGCCCGCAAACTTTTTTACAAGGTGGGTCGAAATTTTTGTTGTAAGAAAAAAATGCGCCGCAGGCGAATTTTTAATAATTTTCAAGGTCAAACGTGTTTTAATGCAAAGTAAGATAATATAAAGTTCTTTACAATGAAGCAAATTTAATAAATTCTTAAAAAATTAAAATCAATATTATATGACGAAAATGCGTATGTACGCTCTAAAAGCGTAGAATTCCCCTTCTACTAGGCTTTATGATGCGAGCAGAAGCAATAACTGCAGAAACATACAATCTGAAAATACAATGTTGCATTAAATTAAAATATATTACTGAGTAACAATATAATTATTCTGTTGAACTGCTAAAAATAAAATATATAATAATTAAATGTTAATTAAATCGCGCTCCTCACAAAATACGGCAACCCTAATCATACGTAGGTACTTTGTCTATTCATTATTTATTTTTCTATTTCTTTATTTCTATATCACAGTAAAATCGATAATTGTGAAAGTTTTGAGAAGAACGTGATCATAAAATGATTAGAATAAACTACGGCATTTTTTGATTAAAATATAAGAAAATATTACCAATAATTATTAAAAAATACAATGATATTCCGAAACCCACCATGTATGAATCAGATGAAAACCAAAACTACGAAATAACATTCCGAAAACATGTGTATTAAAAAGTAAAATAAATTGAAGTATTTTTAATTGGAATATTTTTAAAGATATATTTTTAAGACTTTTCTCTTTTAAATAGCAAAAATATATTTTTGTCGATGATTCATAAAAGGAAATATGAAAAAATGTTAAAAGATTGTCGTAATTTATTACGTAGTAGGAGCATGCGCCTATAAGTACATATGCTTTTTCTGCCAAACTTTGTAATGACATCTGCACCTTATTATATCGCCTCGCAGAAACCATGGCCAACAGGCAAAAGTCGCATCCACTCAGAGTAAAGAATAATATAGGATATAAAGGGAGAAACTTGCACTGCCAAGTGAAGCTCTGAGGGGAATTCGCCCGCCATCTTACCCTGCTCTTTGTTTACGTTGGATCAAATAGTAGTACAACACAAATAGTTTTAAACTTTTGTATAAAGTATTTTCTTGTGACAGTTTTTTTTTTTGTGAATATATGATAAATATTATTAATGACTAGTTCAAATTTATGTTAAAAGTAGTATTATTAGTGTTTAAAATATATTATATTATATTGGTGATAGATTTTTATAGTTTTAGTGAGTAGTGACTGTAAATATTTAGTTTAAATTTAAGATTTAAATTGAGTAATAATGCCAGTGTGGTGTGCATTTGGTTATAATAATAGGATAGGAGTGAAAAAGACGAATATACAGGTGAAATTGGAAGAAATAAAAAAATAACATTTCACCCGTAAGTATTCGTTTATTGTTCATCTTCATTAAAAATATTTGTTTGTCATGTATACATCATACAATTTTCACTTAATAATGCATTATTATTTTATGTAATTTTCCGAAAAAAAATGGACAGAGATCGGTGGATAAAAGCTGTAAGAATAGTTGAATGGGCTTCTTTATCGACAAGTGTGTTTGTTCAATACATTTTCTCTGTATTATAAAACAATAGACTTAGATTATATTTAAACTGAGTCTCCCCCTCTTGTTGCTTAAACCCGGCCTCTAGCGTGGTTGACACGTCGGGTAACCTTGTTTGAGACAGTACTATTCCCCTTGCTCCTGAAGATGCCCCATAAGACTGCGGGCGAAACGTTGAGCTCTGACTCAAAATATGACACAGTCCATTCCCGGAAAACGAATATTCCTCATGACTCAGACTGTAGAAGCCTACGCAATTATTGTATTATTTTCATTTCCTCAAAAAATAATTATTTTCTCTTTTATTATAATAGAAGGTAAAAATAATATTTAAATGATCTTTTGGGTGTTTATACATTATATTTTTGTACTATTACGAATTTTATGTAAATAAATACGCTTTATATTGCATTGTTTAAGTTTTTGTGTGAATATCCTAAACTTACAATTGAGAAGCAGAGCGTGGTAAGATGGCGGCAGGCGATTCCCCCTTCCGTCTCATGGCTTCAAAATCAGGGTCCTAAAACTAGCTGCATGCTCCCTACTCTATAGTATATTTCCTACTCTGAGCTCATCCCAAAGCGAAGTTACGGAGGACTCGGCACATCGAAAGTGCCTAAGCACCACTAAAAGTTTTAAGAAATATTAAATTATTTTACTGATGTAAATTAATAAATTTAACAAATAGTAAAAGAAAAATAAAACTGATAGCCTTTGTTTCTATGTCAACAATGTTACTTATGTACAGTCTCTTGCAGAAACATGATACCATATTATTAGTAAGAAATAAAAACATTTAACCACGATAATATTTTTTCTCTTTTTTTGTCTCTGCCACCCCTTAATAAACTTTACTAGCTTCGCCCACAATCCCTACGTCCTGCCATATATTCTGAAATAAAAATAAAATTCGCTTCACTTATTTTAAATGTCTCCGCATAAGTTTTCTTTTCTTACATTTCGCTGAGTACACCTATCCATTATCAAAATTCCGTAAGGAAAGTGCTGTTGTCCGATATGATTCTGCCTCGGTGGAAGCTCCGTGAAATACTTTCACTAACGCAGCATGTAATGAATGTATAATAACGGTATTCAAATTGCTCACTTGTTTACGTAATATCACCTAGAACTTTAGGAACCTGGCTAGCCAACAGATCCTCCATGCGTGCCACGTAATTGACTGTATGGAAATCTACCTTTGTTAATGACACACGACGTTCGATCATATCGTAGTCTATACTTCCTATACCAGACGGATAATGTTGCATGCTTTTCTTCGGTCGTTTCTGCAAACATTGCACAAATGTTGCAATTATGGTTATTCCACAAAGAATACAACGCAAATAACAATGACCAAGCCGTGAAATTTTATTAGAATATGGAATATGTTTTTGTTTTCTTTTAGAGATATTATTTCATTGCTCTTGTAATTGTGTAATAGTACGGAATGGAACAAATAAAGTACAGCTGCTATCTTTCGGTTATAAATTAAAATTCAAAATTAAATGTTGTGAAAAATTCTGCACACAGAATAGGTAGAATGTCCAATCATTTAAAAAATTGTATCTTTAAAACCGATTTAATATTTTTCTTAAAGCAACGTTCTACACTCTAAATGATTATTTTGCTTTCTAATATTTCTTATATTGTTTTTGACGATTTCTACAGGGTTTATGTGTCTACAAAAAAAATAATCATTATTATTATTATTATTATTATTATTATTATTGTTATTGTTATTGTTATTAAATATTGGGTTACATCGCCTTTATTAGTAATAACAGCTTGAATTCTATTAGACAATGTTAGCACAAGGCCTGCACATTCTTCTGTTCTGTCCCATTTGTCTTGCAAGGTAGATTTTCACTGTATGTATTGTTTCTTTACGAAATTGTTTTTCCAAAGTAAAGGGTCTCGATAGAAAATAAATCTGGACTAGAAGACGACCCCTTAAACATCGGTTGAACTATTATCACCCGTCATTTGGTTTTTATAAGTTTAATGCCCATACTCATAAATACTCGTAATACTTTAAACGGTTTGATATAATTTTTATCCAGTAAAAACAGTCGAGACCGAAAGAAAAATCGAAATGTAATTTGTTAAGCTTGATCTATTTGCCAAATATTGTTTTATAAATCTCTATGGCTTCTCTAATTAACCTGCTGTTGAAGCGTGCGAGTCTTGCAAGAATTTTTGTTTCTTCGAATTTGATTTAGTGAAATTCTTCAAGGGCATGCTTTGCAACAGATGAGTTTCCAGGCTGGTTAAATCTGATCGATCGCTGGTGTTTATTCAATCTTGTAGAAATAGTTCTACCAGTCTGGCCAATGTGAACATTCCCGCAGACGCACGGAATCTGATAAATCCCTGAAGTCTGAAGAGGGATGACGTCTTTCACTTATCTCAACATATGTCGAATTTCAACATATGGAGAAAACGAAATCGTTATGTTCTTCTTACGAAGAATTCTACCAATCTTGTCTGTGACATTTTTGACATAAGAAAGCGAAGCATGCATTATGTTCCTTTCATTTGAATTGTTAGATATAGTCATTTCGATTTCAGGCATTTTTCAATTGAAGAAATAGAAAATACATTTTTCACAAAAATATTCTTGAATTCTTTCACTTTTTCTTCTAATTTGTCAGGATGACAAATACCTGAAGGTCTTCTCATTAGGCATTTAATAGTGCCAAACTTCTGAGATGGATGGTAACGTGATATGACATTAATAGAAGGAACCATCTTTCTCTTCTTCCCAGTAATATATCCAGTGGTGTAAATAGCTTCCTGGTGCCCATGCCAAATTATTTTCTTCCGCCCCCTACTAACATATTTTATGTAGGAATTATGCTCCTATGCGAAAAGTAAAAAAAAAACTTTATTGGCCAAACAAATGCCCCAAAAGCTCGTTGCCAAAAATATATAAAGTAAAGGTCAGTTCAGTCGTTACAGATCTCGTCAGCTGCAGACCTTTACAATTATGAAACCAAATAAAATTTCCATATTTAGTTTATTTCAAATTTAATTTTCTTACTACATCAGCAAATGTGTTTATAATATTTGCTACTAATTTGGCTCATTGAACTTATCAAATATTTTTTTATTAAATTTAGCTTTGAAGATGACCGTTCAGCGTTTGCTACGGATACGGGAATAGTTAATATATTTTTTTTTTGTTTAGTTAATGTTATTACATTGCAAACTTCCTTAAAAGCGGACGTTATTAAATAATTTTTAATAAAAATTTGCTCTAACACATCTATTACAGAGTGTCTTTAATAGGGATCTTAGTAAATAGGGATCTTCGTAAATAAAAACGAAATGTCGAAGCTCACTAGAAGATCTTCTGAAGAAATGTGTTGGTTCTTGATAATTTCAATAAAGTGTTTAGAATTCTTGACATATGATGATGAATTTCCAATGTAATGTCTTAGGAGATTGTCCAAATATTTAGATAAATCATATGTGCATGAGTTTATGCAAATTCACAATTGGACGTAGGGGTGTAACTTTCTTATGTACTTTCCGTAACCAGAGTGAATCTAAGGACCGATTCACTGCACCCGATTCGATTTACAGTAAGTGTTGCGCAGCCCTGCCGTGAATGTACTAGGGACATCAAAAGTGTTGTTGATTTATGAAAAACAAGAAAATAATGGAATATTTGTATTTTTTTTGTACATATTATAAAAAATAAATGCATATACCTATAATTGACATAAAATAATACATTTATTTTGATTTTGGGTAGACAACACAATTGTACTGATTTAGTCATATAAGTTTTGAGAACAGGTAATGAATGTTTGCACTGATAAATGACAACATTTTGGTGACCCGGGTTCGATCTCGGTCAGGGCAGACTTGTAGTCGCATAAAAGTGATCCCTGTGGCCTGTGGTGCACTCTCCACACAGTGAGGTAACGCCCGGTAAGCGCCCACACGGTAAAAATATATCATTACCGATGTCTACATGCATTGTAGATAATGGCACACCCAGTAATGGGTAATATGCCGTGATGATATATTTATTTATTTTATTTTATATTTATTTAGGAGATTAATACCTATATTCATAAACACTCGTAAAATTTCAAAACGGCTCGTCATAATTTTTGACAAATAGAATCAAATATGACGAAGTACATTTCGATTTTTATATCAATGTCGATTGTTTTTATTGGGTAAAAACTATAACGAAGCGTTTAAAACATTTACAAGTATTTATAAATATGTGCATAAGACACGAAAGGGATGTTTTCTGAGTTTCTCTTTAAGAGCTCTAAGTTCATTTTTCGCTTGGTTATTTTTTTGTGGCCCTAACTTCTTCAAAATCTTAGCCGACTTAACTCGAACTCCTTCGGCCTTTTCTTCTGCTAACTTTTCAACAGCAGATTCGACAGCAATCATAATCTCTTCAACAGGAATACGACGTGGAGTAATGGTAAAATCCAGTCCTTCTGACAAACCAGACAAAGCAGAATCCGAAAGCAACTCATTGCTTAAATTTATAACTAATTTATTTATATTAAATGTCTATTTTGGATGTCAAATTTAGATTTTTGCTTACTACTCACTGAATCATGTAGGTTTTTAGGAATATCTGCATTGTCTGCATAAGACATATATTTTCATTTACTTTTATTAAATCTTCTTTCCCTTGTCATATTAATTAGTGATGAATGTAGAAATAAAGACAAATATTTAACATAAATAAAATATTTAAAATAAATATAATTTCAATCTATTTCAACATTTTGCCAATGGCATTAGGATCACAGTAGTGTTGCTATAGTTCCTAATTTAAATTAAAATAAAAACAATGAATAGTGGGTTTAGTTCATTCGAATTCATCTGTAATTTTACAATAACCGATAAGTAGGCTCGTGGTGTCTCTAGAAACTATGACCTCACGTTAAATAATTAAGTATTTTTATTACAACAAAGCAAAAAAAATATCATTTTCTTTTTATTCAAACTCTTAATTTAACGTTACTACCTTAAAATAATTGAAGTTTACTATTTCTTTGCAATAATAGAATACCCCATTTCTCTGTTCCTATTCAACGGAGAGTAAATGTTTTTATCAATATTATAAAAGCTACACTTTTTGTATTTATGGTTTCTTTTATGGGTTATACATACAAACTACAGAATTTTTGCAAAATTTAGAAAAATTCCTGCAAAGCAGGCTTTACGTGAATGCTGTGTTTAAATGTCTTGCAAAGCAATATTGAATAATAATAGAAAACATTTCACAGGAAATGTTATTAATTTATTTAAAGAAGTTTTAGCAAAAATGGGTGCTACTGGAACTTTTGCAAAAATTCTACACTACTCTGTAGTTCGATAAGTATAGCCCCTAGAAAAAATCGTAAATACAAAAGTTGTAGCATTTTTTTCTTCTAGTGTACAATATTGATAATAACAATTTTTGCTCTCCGATGCATAGGAACAGAGAAAATGAGGAACTTTTTTCACTAAACTCTGCTTGCACAGGGCTTTCGTTTCTGCAAATTTAGTTTCTTATCACTGACCTTGGTCCTTATAACATATCTAAAAATTATAGATACTCGAGCTTCTGCAAGGAAACACATTTCTTTTGTACATATTGAGTGAACTAACCATATTTATGTGTAGATTTTATATAATTTGTTAATGTTAGTAGGCCGAACTATTATGAGCTTGGGCTCGTATGTATATGTATGTATCTATATAATTTTTAATGAAAGACGAAATATAAATATTGGGTTAGGATAACGTGAAAAAAATAATCAAATTTGGTCAGTAAATATGTTAATATGAGATACAAGAAATGAATACAAACTCTTTCAGATAAAGCTTTGTATTGTAGATGAAATCACAAAATTTAATTAAATTTTATGAATCACATATGTTACTTCAATTACCTATATGTGATTTTCTGTTACGAAATTACGCAATTTCAATTTAAATTCTTCACATTTTAAAATGTTTATACAAATTTTACTTTTCAAATGATTATGACACGACCGAAATCAAAAACTGGATATTTCGCGAATTCATTTCTCAATTTACACATCGGCCAACTGATGACTGCTGGGCCGTAACTAGGGTGGGGCGAGCGGGGCTCTGGCCCCGGGCGCAGCTGTTTATAGGGCGCAGAAATAAGTTCTTCATTTGATAATTCTCAAAAAAATTCTTAAATATAAGCCAAGCACACTCTTGGATTTCTTCATACACACTTTGCGAACTAATACTGTATTTCTGTGCAATGTGACTTTTAAAGTTCGCGCGCAAGGCAACCCCAGCGCGTGACAGTCCAGTCAGTGAATGTATCGGCAAAAGAACACAGAGATTGAATTCCAGGATTGAAGATCGGGCTTGCTTTTGTTTTTTATTTATATTTATTTATTTTATCTTGTAGAACCCATATCTCAGTTTTTTCATACTTCTCAGACAAGTGTCTTTAAAGATCGATCTGCCAATGCCAATCACATTTGTCCATTTGTCAGGCAAATCTGGTACAGACACTCGGCGATCTTCTATAATAAGTGCCCGTAGAGCACGATCATCCCTTTTCGCAACCATCGAAAAACGTCCAGTTTTAACGTTTGTTTCAATATTTCCGGTATTTTAAAAATGCAAAATTAAGTTTCTCGTCGTTCCTATCGAATTCTTAAGCTTTTTATAATTTTTTGCCCAGAAAGTCCAGTTTATGCGCAATAATAATAGAATTTCGTATATTAAAGGATAAAAACTTACCGCGAACCTACTTTTTTAACAATCGTACTGCATTGACATGTTAACAATAAGTTTTAATTGGTTTCTTCATGCAAAATCAATTATATTTGAAAAAAAAACGCATCTTTGTGTTGATCAAAATATAAACATTTTATTCCAGTTATGGTCCAAATATGATATGTGCAGACATAATATTGCCTTTATTTTGTTTTTTATGCTTATTGTAATTGAAATATACATTAAATACTGTTAATTAATACTAAAACTATATAGTAAATTCGCCGAGACGTGAGAATATGGAACTAAGACGAGAGAATATGGAACTAATTCTTGAACAAACACAAATAGTTAAGCTGGTCAAAAGAGGATAATTTTGGAGCCGAAATTACCTTTTTATGTAGTTATATTTTTTTAATAATAATTTGCTAAAAATAAAGAGGAAGGGGCGCAATTTTATATTCCGCCCCAGGTGCAAAAATAGCTAGTTACGGCCCTGGATGAGACTGACCAGAACCCGAAATATTGATGAAAATTAAAGTTAACCTTTCCCGACCTAAAAGAATTTACAATCTTTGATTCCTAAAAGTGGGTCATTTGTGACCCAGTTTAATTTTTTTACCCGGCATCGTACAAATAAATAAAATTTTTAAGTAAATTAATTTTATTTCACGCTTTTTTACACAAAACAAAATTATAATAAACAAGAATTTTTCTTTTAATTTTAATTTAAAAAAATTATTTTCACATAGGCATGATGACCTGAAAATATAAAAAATATTCTTAAGGTTTCATTATTTTTAAATTTGTTATTAATTTTTACCTTTAACTTGGTTCCCAATCTTCATCCTTTGAGCAATAATGACATGGTATTTGCTTTTGTCTGACAAAACGTTTTTATTTATAAACATTATACGAAATTACGACAATAAAATGCACACTAACACTGAGTAAGTAAATACTGACGTTTAGTGAAAACAGTGATTCACAAATACAGACACGTTTTCTGGATTACAGAACTGCGCATGTGTTAACAAAACCTCAAAATCGGTGTAATATTTTCATTAACCCTGATTCGTAAAATCGGGTCATTACAGACCCGTACACAAAAATTGCTCATAACTTGCAAAAATAAATTCATACTTATAATTTTGATAATGCAAAATATCCTTTAACGTATCATAGGAGAATTCACAGGAGGAAATTAAATAAAAAAAACTATTCGCAGAGTTATTTAGAAAAAACATGATCTTGGGTCAACAGTGACCCTATTTTAGGTCGGGAAAGCTTAAAGCGCGAGTTGGTCATGACATAACATGGCCCATCCTCAAAAATGTTTGTCGTAATTCACTTACATTGTAATATGTTAGTTACATTATTTTAGTTTAGATTAATTCTGGTTATTATTTTATAATGGATCGAACCAGTTACGGTTATGTCTAAAATTGATTAGTTAAAGTAAAGCCCGATCTGCTGGTAAATGTTGTAGATGGAGGGGAAGATTATTACTTCCGATGGTTAATCAGGTAATCGGGAATAATTTTTCTTAGTTAGTATTTTTGTATGTTTTCTTAAATTTCTATTGTTTGATCTTTGAGGATTATAGTTTTGAGCGTATATGAGTATTGGCATAGGTATGCGAAATTTGTTTAAAAAATACCTATATTGTTTGGAGAACCCTTATTGGGTACTTATTTTAAAAAATTCGCATATTATTTAACAAATTAAGGGCTTTCGTAAGTTTCCTAATATTTTATCTGGATGGAGTCCTTCACTACTTTTTAAGAAACATTATCAAAATTGAATGCGATCTGTAGTTCTAGAAAATCTTAATTGTTATTTGCTAAGCCGTAATATTTTCCTTAATATGCTATAACGCATGTTAAGTTAATTTTCTTCCCAAACACTATATTTTACTAATAATTGGAATTACATACATAAATTGATCTTTTCCAACGCTTATAAAAATTATGAATGTTTCAAATATCTTTTGTTGTGAATAATAATTGGAAATGTACACGGATAATAAGCATTTAAGAAAAGCATAGGTCATTAAACATATCTTTCTTTTTCATATAAACGTAATTGGTTCCTATTTAGCGTGGCATCATAAGTTCAAACAAGAAACAAGTTTCGTTAGTGTCAGCATTCATTTAAAGTACTTGAAAATGAATTCTAGATTTCAAACAGGCGATACTGGGCGATAGCAGAAAGCTTTAAAATAGTAAGAATTTATAATAGAGTAATCGTGTAACGTACATGTTAATAGCATTAATAATTTAAGTATTTTAAAAACTTTAATAGTTCCGGTCATACAGTTTTAAACCCAAGTTTTAATATAAATGACCCGTTTCAATTTGTTACTATTGTAGAGAACTCCATTGGTTGGCCAGACTTTGATGTGTTGGTATAATTTTAAGCTATGTCTGATTTTTATGACTAAAGTTAGATGTGTAGTCAACTCCGAATTTTGATCGAAACTATGATACGGCTAGAAGTTAGAGATTTTAAAATTATATTTTGTCATTACTTCGTGTTATTTATGAAACATGTACACAAAGTTTATGATTAGTGCACGAAATATGCAAATTAGGGCAGGTCGAGTGTACTAAATGTATGCAACAAAAATTTACAATACTAGAAAATATTTATATTTTGCTGCGATACAAATTTCAAACTCAAATTAATGTAGATATTTTGTTTGTAACTTGTTTTCATAGTAGTTATTTTAATTATGATAGCGCCCTGCAATAAAAGCTGGAAATTTAATTTTTGCACGATTGCTGAAAAAATTTAAAAGAATTACTCCAGTAACAAAAATTTAAGATATATTGGTTTTGACCAATACAGTACCTCTCGCTAATTTTATTTTATTATACGTGTGTATCGTATTGTAACGTTTTTATTTATTTGGATGAAGTGTAAAAATCAAAGAATTATTATTATTTCCACTATTTGTCACTTCGCATTCAACTGTTCTATCGACCTTCACAGCGTCTATATACTCAATTGGCGACTTCCCGGACAGAATTCACACCTTTCACCTCACTATCTGTCTATTTATGTAACTAAGTAAGTGTCCTCCTGACGGACAACACTGTATGTCTGTGACTGTCTAATAATCTATTTATGTAACTGTCCCTCTGACAGACTAACACTCTATGTGAATGTCGCGCACACACGTACGTCGCTTAAACAGTGGCTCTTAATACCTTCTGGAACATTCTCGTGACGTCTCGAATTATATAACAATGCGCGGGTAATTACACTTATCTCTCCTTGTTTACCTAACCGCCCGCCTCACGTCGCCCGCCTATCGCGCGCTTCACTGTGTTATTGATCGCCTACCTAGGCCTACTAGAATGTTTCTATTCATAGGCGTCCCTCGCAAGCGCCGACTGGGGGCTCTTGAACCAAGTATCGTAGGTACCTAGCATCTCACGTTACAGTATTAACATTTCATTTCATTTGTTTATACATAATTCTCTTAAAACATTAAAAAACAAATTTCATACAGGAATTATGAGACATCTTTTACCATTTTTTCTATTGAGATAATTTTATAATTTTATTTTAGGATATACAGGTTGACACTGAAAAACGGGCCACTCTAATAACATTTTTATTGATATTATTTTAGAATTTCTTGATATATTTGTAAACTGGGCTTAGGGGCGTACAAATCATGGTATTTGGCATATTGTTACCGCTTCCTGTTTAACTGAAAGTGACATTAACTTTCGTATATAAAATACGAATCTCTCTGTCTGTCTCTCTCTCTCTCTCTCTCTCTCTATATATATATATATATATATATATATATATATATATATATATATATATATATATATATATATTAAATCTACGTATACACTTTGTTATTGGCAACGAGTCATGAACAGCGACTCCTTCTTCACGTTAATATTGACACTATCCAGCTTCTCGATAAGACGAATCTGATCAAAAGACTCAAGAGGACTAAACCTTTCAAGCTAGTTTCATGTTTATTTTAGTGCAAAAGCAGAGTATATATAGTGCTGGTATACATGTTACTATTAGCGTAATCAAGTTAAACGGATTCTAAAGGATACTAATGAGTAAATCCTTAGCTTTCGGATTTGTAGTTTTAAGGTTTGTACAGTATTACTCATTCATCAATTTTGGTCAGATTGTAATTCAGGGAAATACCTACCCTAAACTGTGTTTAATAAATAATAATCAAAAACCCCATATATGTTTTGATAGCAGAAAACGAAAAGCGCCGAAAACAGTGCGTCTATAGATCTTTTCTTATTGACGTGATTTCAGTGCGTTTATAGTCATAAAGTTACCAAAATAGAAAAAAATATTTATAGTTCCATTGATTTTACTAATAATTGTCCCCACAAACTATAGTTCCAAGTCAGCATTGTCATAGATCAAGTTGTTTCATAAGTAGTAATTAATTCCGAATGGATAACTTAAGATTCAACTGAACAAAATTAAAATTCGTATTGCGTTTATTTGGTTTATATGTATATTAACTTCATGCAATGTAAAACGATAGTTGAAGAAAAATAATCACCGAATAGATATGGATACAAATTGACTACTTCCAATAATCTGTAAATGCTGGGATATTAAAAAAGCTAACATTAATATAATAATAATTAAGTTCATTGTATAATTTTTTTGGAAAAAAGTGTAAGGTCAGAAAATATGTAACAATACCGTCAATATTTGTATTAAAACTATATACAGAGTCCTCGAAACTTCCTTTCTTTGAAGGCGAATAAAAGATAAAGTATTGGTGATAGACAAAATTTAGTTTTTGGATAATGAAAGAAGATAACTGGAAGTTTTAAATAATACAGTTTTAACCAAAACAGCTTGAAGGTGGTAGCCACCGTTCTGTATTCACTGATGCAACCGATTTCTGAAACTTCTTTCTACAATTTGCAACATTCGGACTCCTGTTTTTCAAGGCGAATAAAATAAAAATTATTGCTAATTAACAATATTTGGATATTGGAAGAACATAATTTCAACTTTTAAATCATGCAGTTTTAAACAAAATATCTTGAAGGTGATGACCACTCTTCTCTATCTACCGATGCAACCGCGTATGAAATAAAAAAAATACTAATAAAAGAACAGAATTGGATGTTTTAATTCCTCCTCTCCACACGTTCCAAGATTCAGTTATTTTCTGCCAAATAAGATTATTTAGCTGAAGCAGGGTCATATGGCGGTGTTTGTAAACCTCTGCCTTAAGGTATCTCCGTAAAAAAAATCACCTCGAATCGAGATGAGCCGTCAGGGGAACAAATAAATTACATGGCGTTAGAGTTATTAGCGCCATGTGATTTTTTATAGGGATATCTCAAGGCAGGGGTTTACAAACACCGTCCTACAACCTTGCTTCAGCTGAAGAATTTTATTCAGCAGGAAATAACCCTAATGTTGGAATTTGTAGGGAGGAGCTTTAGAGGCTAAATTGAAGTTAATCCAGAATTCAAGAATTTTATATTAATGCTTATACCCGAGCTTATACCTATATACTTGGTAAAGCATTAAAACACTAAATACCGCTAAAAATTGGGTGCGGAAAGCTATATTTATAGAGATTTTGGCATTTTTTCTGAAAAAAAATAAGTTAGATGTACTACTTATATTTCCATGTTTAAGTAGATACTTACGCTTTCATACGAATAATACTGTTTCAATTAATGTATATTTACAAAATTATGTCTTATTTTCCTTCTTATATTTCGTTTTATAAAAATTTTTACTTATAATTTTGCGTTCATCTGTCAGGCTATTGTAAACTAACATGAAGATAGTGGGCCGAGCGATGTTGAATGTGTGTGCCTGGTGTGCGTTAGGTATTATTTTTGTCAGGATTTTTTAAAAATTTCTTAAAAAATACGTGTGTTATGTATTATTTTTGCCAGGATTTTTTTAAAAAATTCTTAAAACATTACTGTGCGTTAGGTATTGTTTTTGTCGGGACTTTAAAAAAAATATTTTTCCAAAAATATATATAAATACCTGTTTCCGCGCTCCAATTTTATGTTTCCTTATTATATTTTAGCTAAAATAAGACATTACAACAAAAAATTGCAATTTCTACTATTCTGGATAAACTGCAATCCAGCCGCTTTAGAAACCCGTTGTATCAATGCATAGAGAATGGTGACTACCACGTTCAAAATGTTTTGTTTAAAACTGCATGATTAAAACTTCCAATTATCTTTCGTTAATAATTTTATTTTATTCGCCTTCAAAAAAGGAAGTTTCTAGACCACACCCTGTACATACATGTAAAATTGTATTATTATTATTATTATTATTATTATTATTATTATTATTATTATTATTATTATTATTATTATTATTATTATTATTATCATTATTATTATTATTTTGGGAAACGTAAATAGCAGACATTTTTATTTATCACGTTAAAGTTTTGCAATATACTCGTATTTAAATTTAATGACATGGCCAGTAAAATCGTGCCAGTATATCAATCAAAACTGTAAATTTAACATTTGTAGTTTTTTATTATTAATTTTCTTGAGAGTTTAAAATGCTTTTTGTCATTATCATTAGTAAATACTGTTTTGCAATATACTCGTATTTAAATTTCTTTTATTATAAAAGATATATTGAAGAATGTATAGGTAGATAGAGGATTTAGAGTTTTTTTAATATTTGCAATAACATAAATAGCAAAAAATACTATTTTTCTTCAAGCGTATTATAATATGCATATTATGCTACTGTACACACGCTGTAGAAGATATTCATTGTCTTACTAGTACAAAAATGTTGTTATTGTTGTACTAGTAAAAAAATGTTAGTATCTTAGTTCACCGCTGGCGGCGGCAGTAGTCACAGCAACACAGATCATATTGAAAATTGTTATTTGACAGTTGAATCGTTTGTGTTTTGTAGTGTACACAGCCAGCTTTGACTAAAATTGCAAATTTTACAAATAAAAAAATTCCAAAAAAATGTCAGAAAATTATTTGAAACGCCTGAAGAAAAAATAGTATATGTCATTCAGAGTAGAACGCCCTTTTTGTGTTTTACCCAGCTTGCCAGGCCTCGGCTAGCGCCTCGGCCGCAATAACTGGGTTCAACACAAAAAGACCGCGTTCTACTCCTAATAACATAATATACTATTCTCTGTCAGCTTATAAATAGCTAGGGTAGATAAAGTTACTATAATTTTAATTAAAATTAATAATTCATTATTATTATTATTAATATTATTATTATTCTTGGAATAGAACCACAATTTATATTAAATTTAAAAATTGTGCTTAATAATTGTTCACATAATTATCGACTCGACAAAAATAGTTCGCTCGCGATGAATTGCTATTTTTTTAAGAACTAACTACTATTCTGTTTTTACCAAAAACTGATCAGCTCTTCCCATCAATACTAATGAGGAATATGAAGTTTCATACTTTTTAGTCTTATAGTAATTGATAAATCATTTAAGCAAGGCTGGAGGTTGCAATCTTATACGTGACATATACTACGTTTACATGCAGTTTTGAAAATGGTTTCAGTTTTCAGTCAAAAATATGCAAAACTGTTTACATGCAGTTTTCAAAACAAGCTTAAAAATTGATTTAAAATCAGTTTCGGCGCATGCGCATTTAGCTGATGTAAATGACAGATCCTCTTCACTCCAAATACTTCGTTTTGCTATTATTCCAATTATTTTTTATACTTCGTACCACTACGCACTAAAACTACACAACTGTCAGTGTATTTGAAGGTTAGTAACACAAAGCGACAGAAACGTTATGCTCTGTACGCATGCGCAGTATCGAAACTGAATTTTAAGTGTTTACATGAGTAGTTTTGAAACTAGTTTTTAAGTCCAACCCATGAATTTTAGTTTTGGTTTGAGATAATTCAAAACCGTTTTGACACTGTATACATGACGTTTTCAAAACTAAAAACGTTTTAAAAACGGTTTCAAAACTGCATGTAAACTCAGTAATATAATGAAGAAAGATAGTGTATTTTAATCATCTTAATATTTTAATGATAAAGAAAAAACAGAAATAAGAAATTAATTATTGAAATTTCCGTAAAATACTGTTACATTACGTAACACGTGCCAAGAATGCGTTTCATTTTACAAAGTAATACTTCTTTGTTCATTCTAATAAAAGTAAATAGTAATATAATTTGAATTTTAAATGAAGGAACGTATTGTTTACTATTTATTATTGATAAATTCGCCTTGAATTATGATTTTCTAACACTTTAAATATTAATTATTTTTTTTATTAATCACAAATATTACAACACAGTAAAACCTAAAGTAAAGACGTCAGAAAAAAATTACAGTCTTGTGAAGGTGGCGCGATTGGTATTAAAGTGTTGCACAAATTGCATTATAATGCACAGGAAATGCAATAAAAAATATCGAAACATTTTATCACATAATTATCAGCATTAGTTTCTCTGTATATTGTCAAGTTATCCACGTCAACGTTTAGCAAACAATGAACTCCATTTCACTACTTGGCTTATCACTTTCAATTTCGTTTATGTGTCGGCCATAGCAAATACATTTCGTTCGTTATAAATTATTCAATAGTCACAGTGTTACAACATGTCAGTAACGGTTTTTGGCTATCCCGACTGGCAAATTACGCACTTCCTCAAATAATAGATTTCTCAATATGCATTTCATATCAAAAATTTTAAAAAATAATGTACAATTAATAATCATACCACTATGATTTGTCAGTCATTAAATATACAATATCACTAAATAGGTAGGTCTTGTATTTTGATAAATGATTCTAGTTAAGTTAAAGAAGTATGTTATAATTGGTTGACTTTTCCTCTTCGAAATATGTAGGAAAAGAATTACATCCGTTTCTTTAAAAACAGGATGAACAACTTATTGTGGGTTTTAACATACTAACCATTTGGGAATAAATTATGGGTATTTTTAGATATTAATTATAGAAGCACCTATTTATATAGATCAGATTAAAAATTTTATTACAGTGTTATAGAAACCAAAGAACACAACTAATCTCTAATTTCCAATACCACCCAAAGGGAGAATATGGTTACATGATATGTATGTATGAATCTGAAGCTGTGTAGGTATACCAAGACTTCAAGACTAATGGACCTTTCCAATTTAAAGAGATAGAAGATATGAGCAATGGGGATCTGCGCATAGTAAGAACAACTGAGATCTATGACGTTTGATTCTAAAAAAAATAGACGTAAAATGTAAGATAACTTTAAAAAATCTTATCGAAATAAGTTACAAAAGCTTTTATTGAAGGTAAAATGACTAACGATGCAAATTTTCACTGGGAATACAGGTATTTTAATGACTGCAATATTTTTGACGTTTCGTTTGACAGCCCAACTGGCAGTTGTTCGCGCCATTTTCTTACTATTTGCAGCGATAGAAAGAGATAGCCCTTAAATTGGAAAGGTCCATTTATGGTAGGTACAAAATTAAATAAAGGAAAGGAATATTTTAAATATTGTATTTAGAATACAAATGGGGCATAACTTGATGGCCAAAGAAATAAGTCTCCTATAGGAATAAATTTTAAACCATTAAGTTTTCCACCAAAGTTACAAAATAAAAAATTGGTTATTTATAATAAAATTAGACCTTAGTTTAGTTAAGTTTTTAAAATATTCCAGTAATATGCGTTTAACATCTATTCTATTTTCTACTCCAAATTCTTACTACTTTCAAGATTTCTGACTTTGTCTTTTTATTTTGAATGAAATATCTAAAACGAAACAATGAAAACAAACCAAATAACACTTATTTGAGTTCATGTTGCCACATCAGATATTTATATGAAAATTAATGATATGTTGAATGACATAGGCAGCAAAATCGTGCCAGTATAGCAATCAAAACTGTGAATTTAATATTTGTAGTTTTTATTATTTATTTTCTTGAAAAATTAAAATGCTTTTATCATTAAATACTGTCTTTGAATCTGTCTCAGTGGAAATTCTGTTTCCACACCAGTCTGTTCCGCGCCTGTTTTTTCAGCCTTTTGTAATTCCCTCTTTCTTTGATATCAGTTAATATTCCAAATTTTCTTCTTTTCCTTCCTTTTTTCCCATATATTTTCCCTTCAATTTTAATTTTCTAATCACAATTCCTCCTTATAATATGTCGAATTCATTTAGCATTCCTCTTTCTTATTTCTCTCTAAATTATTTTCTCAATACCTCTTCATTTCTGACTCTCTCTTCACTTAATGTTCTTCAACCATCGCCAAAATCACATCACATAACTTTCCAAATATGTTTCCCCTTCTTCTTCGAGGTAGGTCCATATTTCGGCCTTCACACATAAGTACATATTTTTAATTATGAGCAAGGAAATTATTTGGAACATACTTATATCGCAAGTGACCTGAAAATACCTTGTAAGTAATTTTATCAAATTTTTATAGAAGACATGTCGATTACAATTTAAAGCGACACGCAAAATTAAAATCTATTAACAACTCGTTATGTAGTCTAGTCAACGAATGATCCTAGCCGGAAAGTCAATAAGCACAAAAACCGACTTCGGGACTTTGTTTGGACTGCATAGTTAGTAAAAAAAAAACATATTAATAGTACTTCACCGTCGGGTGGGCGCAATGGGGCAGGGGAGCACTTTAAAAGTCCCTTTTTTGGTTTTTCGCGTATATCTCAAAAACAGTTGGTCCTGCGAAAAAAATCCATCCAGCCTTTCATTTAACAAAAAATCTCAGAAAGGAAGCTGTAGAGATTTAAATTTCCTTCAAAATGATATATGTTATTATATTGAGTAGTTACTCTTCAAACATAAATAATAGATTAAAACAAAACAATTCATATCAATAATTTGTTTTTATTAAATAGTACTTTTTTATTATTATTTTTTGCTGACCCGGGTTCAAATCCCGGATAAGACATTGCTGTTGTGTGTATCTTTTACAATTTAATCCTCATTAACGTTAAAAGAAATATGCAGTGATATGAAAATTTACTACGAAAATTGTTTCACCCCCATCTTATCACCCACTACGTATATACAAATACATGTAATAAGAAGCGTGTAATAATAAATAAAAAAATAAATACTAATAGTATATTCCGTAACTTAACCGCGGTGACCAAGGTTCTGGTTATGCGTTCCGTAATATAACCAAAACATAATTTCAGGATCGCGGTTCAATTTCGGAATGTGGTTCCTGAAAGTTTAGGTTACTTTTTCCTGACCACGACGACCACAATTTTTTTGTGGTTGTTGTGGTCATATTCTTATTTCTAATAATATAATAAATAATATTGTATAAACATATAATTACTATACACTATATACTGATATGTATAATATTTACGTTAGTATAAGGATAGACAAAAGTCATGTTGTCACTTATTTCTAATGACGCTTTACCGACACAAATTAACCAAGATGTTCCGAATCACAACCACTTTTCAGTGACCATAACCTGACCACTTGAACCATAACCACGGTCATGATTAAGTTACGGAATATACTATAAATATTATTATAATTTATCAGTCCTTATGTATTCGCTGTCTTTTTGGGCGGGAGGGACCTGGTTCTGGCTTATCAAGGAGGGCCAATCCACCTTCGTCCACCTGCTCTTCCACCTCGACATCAGTCTCGTGTGGTGATGTTGGTAGTAGAGGTTCCTCTTCGATATTGTCCTCTTCATCCTCTTTAACTATTGGCGTTCCATTGGAACAATTGCCGTGGCAGTTTTCCTTTCTGAGATTATTTTGTGAAATGAAAGGGTGAGGCGTTGGAGAGAAAAATGTGGCGCGAATGTGTTTTTGTAAAATATCGATTTTCAGAAGCGTATAACTCGTTCACGGTTGGAGATAGAAAAAACCTATGATGTATAAAATGTAGGAATATTTTTCAGCTACAATTTTAATACATGGAATTTTTTCGTACACCGGATGTTTGATGTGCTCCCCTATCCCCCTTTGAACCCACCAGACGGTCAAGGACTTTTAATATGTTTTAAACTAACCAGTCAAAACAAAGTCCCGAAGTCGGTTTTTCTGTTTATTGACTTTCCGGCTAGATCCCTTTTTAGAACACTCATTGACTGGGCTAGTAGCTAAAAATGGAAGATATATTTTTATAAGTATCGAAATAGACCAATGTGTAACGCTAATTATTAATGAACTCCACAAGTTTAGAGCAAAAAGAGATTCAAATGTACGTTAAAGAATATTTTAAAAAAAATATTGTTGCTTAACGAGTAACAATTAAGACTCTCTAGAAATAGAGATCGATAAAAAAAATATCTAAATAAAAAATACTGTATACTCTCTCATGCTTTTGAATATAGTTATTAAATCTAAGCATAAAGTAAATTATAGTATTTTCCATTTATCTCTTGATACTGTTCCAGATCAATTCTCTTATCTACCCCATAAATTAATTTGTTCGGATGTTCACATTGCTGCTATCTATTCCAGGATCAGCAAAATTTCTGGATGAAGTAATGTACACAGTTCAAACACATCAATCAAAATTAATGTAGTAAATCCATGATGTGTACATACGTTACAATTATATCAAAATCAGACCTGTTCATTTTCCCTCAGTTTTAAATACAAATAGAAAACGACTCGGTATTGTTATTAGTGTGTATATCAAAATTAGAAGAAAAGTATGTCAGGTTAGTTAGTAGAAAATAACAGCTTCTTGGACATGTGTGATTAAATTACGGTCAGAGTACGGTTATGCCTATTGCAAAAATACAAGAATTATTTAAGTTTTTACTTTGTTTAGTTGCTTATAATATCTTTTATTATTTATTGTTAATTTCATTCGGTTTTGCTTCCACAGAACTTTCGAACTTTAGATCATCCTCAATCAATTTCCGGCCCCAATTAATTGCGTACACCAACATTTTACTGCAAAATGTGATGCGCCCCTTTCCTATATACGCCATCATTTCATAAATAATTTTTAGTCTATTGACATCTTTTTTAAGGACTTTACTAATTTTGTAAAACCCTTCATATTTAAACCAAACGTGGTAAATAATACTTATGATACAGTAACTTGGCTTCAAAAAGTTTCTTTTGTTTCATGGCTACGTAGGTCACATTCTAAGGCTTGATTTACATCAGCGGTACAATGACGGTACGATGACAGTACAATGACGGTATGTCAATTACACGAGGCATTTACATTAAACGGTACCACGACGGTACGAACATAATAAAATGCCATGACAATATAATTTTGTCTGTTATGTATTATGCCAGTTTGTAGTGCATATGTTACGTTTCTATCAAAAGTAGAAAAAATTGTGTAATGTTTAAAAATTTCTCAAATACCGACTTGGCTATAACCGTGGCTATAACTGTCCGTACTCTTGTCAAAGAAGAAGACAAAGAAAATTCAGAAAATTTTACAAAACGATACTATTTTTTATGTACTTTCTGTAATAATCTGTAGTGTATATTTCACGTTTTTGTTATAAGTAGAGAACTTTTGTTCAATAAATGTATATGTATAATCATTTCTCATTTCAGCTCATTTTGAATACATTTTTGTTTAACTAAAAGACAAAAATGTATCATATAAAATATTCTGTTATTCAGTCACAACAAAATATTACCTAATACAGATTTTGTTGACGATACTTGAAAATTGTATGTTTGATCATAGTCCTGGGTAAATTTCCAAAGAGTACACAATTTTTCATCAGTTTTTTATCCAAAATGTTTTCAAGAATACCTATAGTTTATGTGGCAAATGTGCTAACATCGACCCATGACAAAGTGTTCTATTCCTAGTCCGAGACCGTCGCCAAGTCTGAGGCAGAAGGATGTCCATCCGTTCGTTGCGGAACGAATTCTCAGGTTTCTGTTGGCTTGGAGGGGTAACTACGCCATCCAAAATAGTGGTCTTTGCTCTCATAAAGACTTAAAAAGCCGTCGGCAGATGTCAAGGCGAACAATTTTGCTATAGTTCATCAAAGATAACTCTTTGAACACTACCATAACTAATTTCAGGTTGAGCAGCAATTTCAGCATCCGTAGGACAAGAATCGGTCTCCAGAAAATCACAAACCGAACAAATGTTGTCTTGCGTCAGACTCATCGTCCTGGGACAGCAATCGTGGTTCTCATTTTCAATCGTCTCTCAAAATTCAGAAAAAGTTTTATGTGCGAGGGTGTATTCTCCAAATTTTTATGTAATTTGGATAGCTTAACCCTATTTTTTGCTACGAATTTGATTATAATCCATTGCGCAACGGAAAAATGGACCTGCTACTCGCTTATCCTATTCCAGATAACCGTACTTATTTGATAACAACGAACTTCTCTTTTATGTTTGATCCACCCTCGTATACAAGAATATAATACATAATATCAAAAGGGAATGAAACAGGATATCACCGATTTCATTCATACATTTTAGTTACATTTTAATAGAGCAGATTGTAAAATTACATCTTTTTTCTTGACATCACTCATAAGATGTACTACATTTGCATATAGCGACGCCTCTTTGTTTAAATTATTTGTAGCCGGACGTCAAGATTAGCTACGGATCTTGTGTTCAGAACTTTCATTCATGCCTTGTAAATTATTTGTTTATTAGTTTTAAAATTGCTTTTCGAAGATAAAATCCATTAGATTTTGGGATTGATTTAGTTTCTTGACATTTTGTAATATTTATTACGTGTTGTAAAAGTATTTTTTAAAGTATAATATTACATAGAAAAGAGCCAGAAAAGGCTGATGTCGCACAGTAGGAAAATCAATTTTAGAAAATTGGATGAGTGACTTTGAGTCACGTAGGCAAAGACTTGGGAAGTCGTTTGGAACCTAATTCTTCCCCCAAACCTCCGAAGTGATCTAACTTTTTAAATAAGACCTTCAGGCAAATTAAATTAGGTATGGGCCAACGGAATATATTTTAGTCAATATGTTAACAAAAAACATTTTATAATTCTCGGGTATTTCTGAATTACAATTTAAAAATGTAAAACAAAGTGCAATAGTATTTATGAGAGACGGTCGAGGTTTCATACCGTATATGTTCTCCACCAGTACAAATCACACCTGCGTGGTATGCTTCGCACTAGTCTCCGACGGAATCCTTGAAGTATTTTTTCCTATTTCTCAAACAGGGCTTGTGTCAGTTCCTGGGTGGTTTGTGGTGGATTAGGTCGCTTTCGATCTGGATTCGTATGTAAACAGTACAGGCCTCCATGACGAAGATGTGTTTTGTGATCCCAAAGCAAATCTCATTCGCGCTACTTTATGATGCTGCGTAAGGTGTGGTGCCCGGACAGGTCTTCTAGGTTTCAAATTTGCTTCTTTGAATCTGTTTATAACAGTCTAATCAGAAATATCTATTTCATATGCTCGCTCTCCCGACATAATGTCCACTTTCCGAAACCGATTCCACAAACGCTGGATAACAGAAATGTCAACACGAAGGTTCCTGCTAACTTATCAAACATCGTGGCAGTTCTAAAGTCGACAGCATGAGCGACTTACACTTCACTCAGATGCCTCATTTTACTTTTATTCAACAAATATTGACAAATAAATTCATTTGCCATCTTTAGTAAGTCTTTAAAACTAAATTCAAAGCATTCTTGAACAATTTTTTCATTTTGTTTTGTGCAGCCCTTTTACATTTGTCATAGTAACTTGCATGTAAATTATAATACCACAATTTTTTTATTAATATCATAAATCGAGACTCCAGATTTATTAAAAATTGTAAAAAAATAACGCAAAATTTACAAAACTGTAAAGTTCGAAGAAAGTGTTCCCCTAATTTTTGAGCAGTGTATTTTGTTAATTTTTAAGTGAGCCAATCAGGGTGTGAAGGTTGAACTTGCTTATTGAAAAGTGAGTTGAAATTAAGTGGAGAAGTGTTCCACATGATCTCAATTTGAGGAGTCTTTTTTGATTGTGACATTTGTTCTCTTCCCATTCGACTGTTGTTCAAATTATAACTTGTCTTATGGCCAGTTGCACCAACAAGGCTTAAATTTTAAGTGATCTTTAAACAAAAAAATGAAAATCGAAATTCTGACAGCAATATTGTTAATTTAAGGAACGTTTAAAATGTAAGCTTTGTTGGTGCAACTGGCCATTAGTGACTTGTCAATTTTGTTTTCTTTGTGACTTGAATTATTGTTGAAGTCTGGGTCCTCCTAAATTGTTTAGATTGTTTGCTTAGATTTAGTATTATTCTTTGTTGCTTGAAACCTAGCAATTGTAAACATTGTATAACGGTCGTGATATTGGTTTTAATAATAAAGTGCTTCAGTCGAGGCCGATCTGTAATGAACAGTAACTAGCCTGATAGAGTACTTTATTCTTAGTAGTTGGTGTTGACTTCCTAAGCGCTGATAGCAAATCAATAAGTTATATAAAAGTGGTGGCTGCGGTAGGATATAATAATATTGTAAGAATTATCTTTTAAAACTCTTATTGACAGCGGTGGGATATAAAATACTGTTAGTATTTCTGTTACAATTTTTGGTGACAGCGGTGGAATATAAAAAATTCTGTTAATATTTCTATTACAACTTAGTTTATAGTTGTTCTCAAGGTAGAGTACAAAATTATATTTTTTTATTTTATATCCTTACTTAACAAAAATATTGAGAAAAATTCAATTGAAACTTAAATAAATTTTATTTTTATAATTATTTTTCAGTACACAATGTATGAAAAACAAAACGTAATATTTGTTAATTTGAATTATTTAGTGCATAATTTCTATAGGAGGTGTGCACAAAAGGAGTCAGCGCCGAGAGCGGACAAAAATAACAACGCTGGGTACTTTTTGAAACGTATCAAGGTTGTGTTTTATGTCAGAATAATTTTGCAATTTCTATTTTATAAAATATTTGCAATAAATGCGAATGATAGGACGTCAAATGTTATGTAATGCATTGGGGGATGTAATAATTCTTACAAATTACCGATTGAAGCATCGAATTTTATAAATTTCGTATAAGATTATACGAGTAATAGATGCTTAAGAAAATACTTTTTCAAGAGATATCCTTCGACTAACATGAAAAATTCTTTTGGGTTTACGTATTATCTCATTGTAATAGCTATTAACATACCTAGGAATATTATGTATATCATAATTGCCGCAGATGTCGGTTTGAAATCCGAGCTCGTAGAGCGAGGATTTTAAGACATCTAAGGCTTGTTATGATTCATAACATCCCTGGTTTGTTCAATAGTTTACCGGTTTTAGAAAATGAAGACTATATTAATAAATATGATTTTTTGAAATTCTCTCGTTAATGCTATTTTCAGAACGCTATGGTTAACAGAACAATTTTTTTGACATATGTCAATATGACAAATATTCAAATTGTGTGTTTTAATCCCCATGTTTATTATTTTAGAATCAAATAAACCGTATTTAAAACGATACACTAACGTTATCTGTATGTATTAATGAAAAGCACTATACTTTCACATTATTTTATTTTCATTTTGTAGACCGTTGTTGACAAGTCATTATGGTAATAATATTACCATACAGATACAGTTATTACTTAGTTACCAGCCTACTTTTGTACATGTAAACAATGGAATAATATCCTGAAACCGGTAAAATATACTTATCGTATGAATAAAATTCAAGCAATGACCGTATGATTGCAACAATGAATTGTATAAAAATGTGTTTCTTAAGTTAATATTTGAACAAGATATAATACAAGAAGCAGAAAATTGTCTTAAAATTGTATAATACTTGCAGTTCTATCAAACAGAAGTCTATTTTTGACATAATTCGTCTATTTATTTTTTTTATAGATTTTGTCCAATGTAATGTTAATGGTCAAGTAGAAATTTACAGGGTTCGTACTTTTCTTGTATTTTCCTTTCCGAGCTTGTGCCACTAATTCCACTTAAAGCCTGATATATTTTCAATGAAGAATCCTCGTCACTAATATTATAAAATGATTTACAGATATCACACTTGCTACGAGAAAAATTATATATTCTCCTACAGTACCTTCGCTGGTATTTTGACATTTTTGAATTAGTCACATCACATATAACATTTTAAATAATTTCTTTATTCATTTCAATATACTACGATGTATATAATATTTATATACAATAGCGAAAACTCAAAATAAATTTTTAAATTGTATCACTTTCTCGAAATGTAAAACTGATCAGGATACCAAACTAGCCGTTAGAGGCGTTGACGCTCAAAATGTGAACATCGGCTATTGTTGCAGATAGAACACTATTTATAAAGTTATTAACAAATATTTGTTTCAATTTAATTTAAGCTCATTTGTTTTTCATATATATAGCCTACTCAAAAATAACAATCTTCTAAAATTAATTAAAATTTTAATTGAATTTTTCTCAATATTTTTATTACGTAACGATATAAAATGATTACAAGGTTGAATTCATAAATATCCTATAGAATGGGCCTAAAACTATAGCCATCCCATTTCAAAAAATATAACTTTGTATTGTAACTTTTTCGTCTACACCCTGTATAACGAAATATCATGACGGTCTTGGTTCATTTGTAGGATTACATGGTAGAATGGGTCAATAGTATAAACTATTTTTTTTTTAATAAAACAAAAAAATAATAGATAATCACGGCTCCATACGTATTGCTGGGTATCACAGATTGCGACAATGTTGACATTTGTATCGTAGTGCAGGCAGCATAAAATTATACGGTTTTTCAAATTTTAAAAATTATTTAATTTAATATTAAAGTCAATAATAATACAGGTACACAAACAATTACATTTACCTATTTACAGAACGAACAAAGCACATTTATACATGCAAAATATAAAATAATAATATTAATACACAAAATTAAATCTAATTAACAATTATATCAGAATCGCTTTCCGTATTCTCGTCAGTTGAATCAGTATCTTTACTTATATTTATTACAACACGTTGGGCAGCATTATTTACATTAGGATATATTTCTTCAATCTCCACAACAAGTTTAACACTATTACACCAATGTTCTTTTGGCAAATTGTCAATTTAACTTTGGATCAATCTTAAAACATGTTCACAATTGGTCGGATAACTATTTTTTCTTCATATGTTTGATCTGATTTGACCCCAAATTAACTCGATAGGATTGGAAATATAGTGGTATGGTGGCAAAGGCAAAACAGTATGGCCAAATTTTTCGGTCAATGTATCACATAGGTTTTGTATGAACGACCTCCAATAAACGTTTTTATACAAATATTCAATAATTTCGGTTTTATTTTTATTATAATTTTTATTTTAATTATTGCAATCAACACATTGTTGTAATCAGTTATTATTACAAGGAAATACGAATGATATGGATTGTTGATGACGACGGAATTGGTCTATGAGAATATAAATTCGCAAATAGATCTCGCACTTGTCATACTTATTACCACTGTAAAATAACAATGATTTTTTTTTTCACTTATTGTATAATTGTCGGCCATATTTTCAGTTCAACAGTAATTAGAAGTAATAATAAAAATAAACTATCGCTATTTTTGGGGGTGATTTACGTCATTTTCCTACCTAATATCTGAAGTTACAAGCCAAGTAAAATTAATTTTGTTTATTTATTCAGATGCAAAATTTTATGCTCTACATCTTTTATTTGAAGCTTTTTTACGTAAAATATTAGGGGAGCAGGAAATCATGAAAATATGATTTTACATGTTAAATCCCTATGTTCGGGTGTTCGAGTCACCACCCTGTATACGTATACGAGTATGTACATAATTGAAGTAATATTGATATTGTTTCTTAAGATAATTGAGGTCAAAATAGCTTTATAATTAGAAAACCGCAAAATTATCTTATGACATAACATCACTTCCCTTTATCCGTCATATAAAGCAGACTGTCGCCTTTTTAGCCAATTTCAGTAGTAATATAGTAATATGAATCATATTTTTCATTCCAGGATTGTAAACTATTTTAGTATTTCTTAGATTTACCACAAATATGATAAATATATTTTCTATGAAAATGTATTCATACAATAAAAGATATTTATACATTCAGATGACTTCTTAATGCGAATTCCAATAAAAGTTATAGTGTGCTGATTTTTTAAAAATTTAACCCGTATTAGATAATGAAAACATTGTAAAAATTCTTAGACAGATATAATGATATAGTATTAACATAATGTAGTTATCTTTATTGAATTTCCATTTTAATTTTTAAGGAAGTCGTAAATGTGATACCTGGTTTCGTTTCAAACCTGTAATAAATGTGATACTTTGAAGACATTAATTACATTTTAAACGTTTATAATTAATGTGTTTATGTCTAATGCATGTAGATATTGACAGAGAATTGTTTTCGTAAATCGTAATTACAATGAATTAGGCATATGTTACATAAAGTAGATTGGCAATTTAAAATAGCACATACGTGTTAATTAAAACGTGTTTAATTGTCTATTAAGAAAGTTTTGTTATTTGTAATTGAAGAAAGTAAAAAATCTTCCAAATATTAACAATTACGTAAAATAATTATTAAGGAATGAAATCAAATATGAAGCTTAAACGATTTGTCTCGTGACTAGGTGATGTAACTGCAAAGATCAACACAAAATCGCGTGATTTTTTTAATAACATATGTAGGTATTAATATCATATATTAATTTATTACATGCACTTGCTTCACACCTTTATAGGTAATATCATTCTAAAATAAATAAAATAATACTTTCTATTTTTATTTTGAATTATGTTCTATTTTTTAATTAGCAATAATTTTATATGATAAAGAATTCGCTTATTTAGTAGGTGCATATAATGACGCATCAAATTTAATTTTAAACATTTTTGTTACAGTAAAAGTGCATAATGGGATGTTATGAACATTGTCCGGCAAATGTATGCATTTGCTTAAAACTAAGGTATAAGTAGAATATAAATATTGAAATATAAGCTGTATCCTCATTACCCGGAAAATGTATACCGCAGCTTCACTGCTTTGGAGAATGTGAAATTAATGGAAGGTAAATAAATATGTGCTTATAACTTATCTATAAAAATAATAAAGAAAAAAATAGTGATTATACGTTTTTGAATTTTTATCAATTATCAAAATCACTTATCGGGAATCAACTGTGACAAGTGTTAGAAAATACCGACGCCCATTTCAAATAGTAATGCAATATAGACTAGGGTTACGAGGTACAACAGAACTAATTTTTGTTCAATATTAAATACCAACCCTAGTTAATACCACGTACCTACTAGTTCTTGCCGTCACTGAAAAGTCTGAGATTTTATATTAAGCAATGATGGGATCGCCAGTGAAGCAGTTAGGTTTACTGATCCATATTTATACGGTTGAAAAAAATATTAAATTAATTATAAAATAAACACAATATATAATGCATTATACTTAATGGTAATGCTGTTAAATTTGCAAGAATTTTATATCTTTAATCTATAGAAGCAGGTTTAAAATGCAAGAAATCAATTATCTTTTTATACGTTATAAATCATTTTATGCATAACATCATTTATGGCTGTGTTGGTGTTCACACATTCGCCAACCATCTACGTTCAAAGTAAGTACAATGTACTTTTCCCTAATTTCCAGAGGCTAATGTTTATTGAATGTACACATATGTACATTTGCCAAATGGGGTAATAACAATATACATTTACCAGAAAATGTATACATTATCCAGAATATGCACTTTTACTGTGACATATACTCGGATATAACTATGATAATTACTAATCGATATATAAAAAAATTCATTTATATAATATAAAAATTCACCGCCCTCGATTTAGTAAACTTTGTTTTCAAACTAAGAAAAGTACAATGGAGTCTTGTACTTCGAACAAATCGAACGTCAAATTTTTCAGAATTCTGAAAAAACACCGATCTATAAATTCGTTTCATTCTTGCTTTTACTATTGTGTGATTTCAGCGTTTTATTCGTTTTATAATTTGTTGGTTTTTATTTTATTAAAGAATATTTACGTATTTTATCGAAATGGGTATTATTTTCATTATCTCTAATGGGATAAATTGATTCGAACTTCGAAATATTTTCTAAAACGGACTAAATTCGAAGTACAAGGGACTACTGTAAAACTAAATCGTGTGAACCAGGACAACCAAATAGAAATTAATAGAAAATAAATAGAACTTGAGGGTCGATAGGTTTTACATGGATTAAAGAATATTTTAACATCAAGAATATCAACATGGCATTTTTTGTAAAATTTTGTTTGCCTGATTATTAAAATTATAAAAGCAAAACAGCAACGTTAGCAATTATTACTAATATTTTATTTTACAATAGGCAGATGATAATTTACTGTGAATTGAATTTGCATTTTGTCTAATCAAAAGACGGACACATTTTTAAACTGATTTTCCTATAGAATTGAAAGTATTTATTTTGTTCTGTAATCATTTCACCTTATCAATCTGTTCAGAATATTTATATTTAACTTTTATCTAGTATTCGTTGCTAATATTCATAAACAGAAGTAACCATGTAAACTTTTTTGTCAATATAAAAATAGATATATGCCCGGTTGCACAAACGTTCATCAACGCATTGTTCGATTAACGGTTCATCAAATCGAACAAATTCGAATCAGTTTACTTGTTCTTATGACATTTAAATCATTGCTGTCAAAAAATCGCGTTGCATTTGTTCGTTTTGATGAACCGCTAACCGAACAACGCGTAGATTAACGTTTCTGCAAACGGGCAATAGTGTTTTTCCTGATTGATTTATGTATGTGTCTATTATTATACTTTAAATAATATAATCAATTCATTTATAATTGTGTACGTAATTATATTTTAAAGATGTAACAAGGTATTCAACAGTCCCGCACATGAAGATCCAAGACATCTGGTACATTATGCTCTATGTTTAGTTATTCAAATTAACTTATTAAAGTTATTATATTATATATATATATATATATATATATATATATATATATATATATATATATATATATATATATATAAAAGTTGTATAACATTTTATTTCCCATAATAAGGCAGTATTCAGTTGTTTTTATTTCAGAAAACAAGTAACGAAAAACAGTTGGTTTTTTTTAAATAGCAATGTACCCTTTCATTAGGCTCATTTCGTAGAGATGTTTTTCTCTTTTCGATGACGTAACATGTTAGTACTCTTAAAAAGAAAATTTTTCAAAAAAATGTTCGTTTGCGATCCCCATAACCGACCATAATTAAAATTTCTATGCGTTCAGATTCTGTTAAATGAACCATTTTTAATTTTCGACGTAACAACTTTTTGACGTACACAAGATTCTGTCACATTTACTGGCCTACAATCAATTGTTAGGACAAATGAAAACTACTGATGTAATTAAATTAATAAAGAGATTTAATTTTTTTTTGATAAATTTTCTTGTATAAGGGTACTAACATGTTACGTCATCGAAAAAAATCTTTATCAAATGAGCTTAATGAAAGGGTACCTTGCCATTTAAAAAATTAAATTGTACCTTGCTATTTAAAAAAAACTGAATGCTGCCTTATTATGGGAAATAAAATGTTATACAACTTTTATATAAAAAAAAAATGTAACGTAACAACCCAGACGGACACTTTTAGAGATAAATAAAGATTTACAGAATCAGATTTGCTGTATTTGTTATCTGATATTCCGTATAACTACTGAAAAAATAGATTTGCGGCTACCCAACTTTTTTGAGATAAAAAAAAACTGTCAGATCATTCAGGAAATCAAAAGATACAGTGACATCTATCAAAGAGTTGTGGGAAGATATAAAATAATTGCAAGTTATTGTGTTTGGTATCAACACAGTTACCACATAGCATAGAATTATTGTTTAAAATTCAATTTAATACAATGCTCGCTGCTCGAAGGTTTTACAGGCCTCGGTAGTTGCCTCAGCTCTATGAACTGCCTGCTCAACAAAAAATATTTACTTTCTTTTAATGTATGTAAATAACTATTGCCTTTACCTACTGCAGACATAAACATCAATAAAACTCCATTAAATTCTGACAAAGTGTTCGTTTGATTTATAAAGCACTTGTATATTATACGAGAACAATACGTATTACATCGTAGCAGGGCCATACTATACAGACACAATTTAAAAGAGTTAACATCATTATAACAGCACACAGGATATTGTATGTACAGTTTTGCGAATTTCTTTAATAGTGTACATAATGATAATTATGACCCCGCCGTTTAAAATACCTAGTAATTATGACTGTATAAACATATCCTATATTATTGAAGATGATATTGTCAGTGCCACTAAAAAATTAAATCTTCCCGAAATCCTGCTCCTTACAAAATCCCTTCTTATATTATCAAAGACTGTTGTAAATACTTTATAGCTCCTTTAAATTATTTATTTAATTTATTATTAACTAAACAAAAATTGCCTACATCTTTAAAAACTTCATTTATCTGCCCAATATTTAAATCTGATGACAAAACAAATATTGTATAATGTAAATTATCTTTTTGTGTAATATTTCTAAAAAAAATCGAGTAGATTATTTATAAATGTATTTATATGCTGCCGTGTCATAATGACAACGTTATAGTACTCAATAATCTTTATGTGTTTCATTATAGGCTAAGGACCTTATAAAGAATTCATTAAAGTACACAGTACCATAATGAGCTATGGTAACGAGGTACTTGCTTCTAAACAAATCGAAAACAGCATACCTGATTTTTCAAATTCATGTTTTTTGTTCTATACCAAATACTTTATTTTAATTTTTCATTGATTTACTCAAGCAAATAAAATTTTATTATATGTAATACGGATCTTAACTAATCGTATTAGTGCAACCGCCAAGAAACATTCCGTTTGAAAAAACCGGTGGATTCATTCTGATTGATGATTTAAGTTCAGAAAGACCTAAAGAATGAATTTCTGAATGTTGCCGGGCAAAGTCAGTGGTCAATCTTTTTTTATAGGGGGTATAATAATTCTTAACGAAATCGCTGTAACGGTCAAGAAAACGTTGTTTATTACTACTAAAAAGTTGTTTCTGTAGAGTATGTATTACAAACATCACGAATATTATAAAATACAAATTTAATATGGTAAAAAAGCCGCGTGCCTTAGTGTTTGGTCGCGAATCTGGACAATCGGGTTCGATCCCAACCGATGCAAAAAAAAAATATTTCGTTTTAAATGGCACTAAAGTTTACCTTGTGGTGCACTCTCCATACATCAATAAGTGCCCGTGAGGTGACGCCTGGTAAATGCCTGCACGGTTGCCGGATACGACCAATAGTCGTTTTCTTTGTTTCCCTCTTCGCAACAGTTTATACTAGCTACAAAGTGGTGTAGCGGGCCATAATGTACCCGACACGGTTTAGACGTTTTAGTTATAAAAGAATTTTCGCATAACGTCAAACTAGATAGTATGAGAGCTTATTTTGATTGCTGAGTTAACAAATTTAAGTGAGAAAGATTTCAAGATGCCTTAATTTTTAATAAATTGTCATACAAACAACATGTAAAATAGAAATATTTATTACAATCTACAAACAGTTGCGTAAAATGAAATGAATATTTGTAATATTTTATCTGGGTTGCATGCCCTAACTGGTTGCGACACGACAAGCCGGGTAGGAACAATTCTCTATGCTGCATCACAAGTATTTGTGCAAGATGCTTTCTCTACATTTGGAACTAACCCAGAAACTCAGGTGCACTTTCATCAGGTTGAAGAAGTCTGCACTTATTTGTTTGCCAAAAAAAATCACATCGGATGAATTACGCTATAATAATATTGGCTTCAATTTAAATTTAATCAAAATTATTTGTACTTCTGATATTTTATTTTTACATTGTTTAAGAGCTGCAGCCCAAACATATTTATGGAAAGAAAAAATAATTACAACCAC